>SJYC01076524.1:0-19255 GCA_006408675.1 Madoqua kirkii
ACTGGTTCCAAATAGGAAAAGGAGTACGTCAAGGCTGTATATTGTCACCTTGATTGTTTAACTTATATACAGAGTACATCATGAGAAATGCTGGACTGGAAGAAACACAAGCTGGAATCAAGATTGCTGGGAGAAATATCAATAACTTCAGATATGCAGATGACACCACCCTTATGGCAGAAAGTGAAGAGGAGCTAAAGGGCCTCTTGATGAAGGTGAAAGAGGAGAGTGAAAAAGTTGGTTTAAAGCTCAACATTCAGAAAACGAAGATCATGGCATCTGGTCCCATCACTTCATGGGAAATAGATGGGGAAACAGTGGAAACAGTGTCAGACTTTATTTGGGGGGGGCTCCAAAATCACTGCAGATGGTGAGTGCAGCCATGAAATTAAAAGACGCTTACTCCTTGGAAGAAAAGTTATGACCAACCTAGATAGCATATTCAAAAGCAGAGACATTACTTTGCCAACTGAGGTCCGTCTAGTCGAGGACATGGTTTTTCCTGTGGTCATGTATGGATGTGAGAGTTGGACTGTGAAGAAGGTTAGCACCGAAGAATTGATGCTTTTGAGCTGTGGTGTTGGAGAAGACTCTTGAGAGTCCGTTGGACTGCAAGGAGATCCAACCAATCCATTCTGAAAGAGATCAACCCTGGGTGTTCTTTGGAAGGAATGATGCTAAAGCTAAAACTTCAGTACTTTGGCCACCTCATGCAAAGAGTTGACTCACTGGAAAAGACTCTGATGCTGGGAGGGATTGGGGGCAGGAAGAGAAGGGGATGACTGAGGATAAGATGGCTGGATGGCATCACGGACTCGATGGACATGAGTCTGAGTTAACTCCGAGAGATGGTGATGGACAGGGAGGCCTGGCATGCTGCGATTCATGAGGTAGAAGAGTCGGACACAACTGAGTGACTGAACTGAACTGACACTGCATGACATTTCTGTAATGCTTCGTATTCTGGCCTGAGGGCTCCTGTACCTCCAACAGGAAGAACCTTCTCTTCGACTACCCTCCTCCTTTCTCCCTCTCGACCTGGCTGACTCCAGCTCACTCAATGAGCTACATCCTCTCTGGAAGTCCTCCCTAACAGAACCCTCCCTGAAGGTGAGCTCTCATTATATTCCATGGTCACCCTCCTCTCTCAGTGTATATTCATTCCACTTCATTGAAACTGCCTATTTACTTGTCTGTCACATTTCAACTGGAAGTGTCTCGAGGGCAGAAACTGTGTTTTATTCAAAGTTAGTCTCAGCACCTGACACAGTCCCTGGTAAACAGGAGGTGCACAGCAAATATTTGCTGAATGAGTACGTAAGTGTTCCAGCTGTCATTTGGCCTATAATATTAAAGCTGAGGGGGATTTTAGAAATCCAAAGTTTATTTCACAAATTAGGAAACTGTGGACTCAAGTGATCTGTCACAGCAATGAGCAGCAAAAAAACTGAAAGCCAGATTTTTTTGGACTCCATATACAAGATCATTTCAATGGACACCAAACCCAAAATTATTCAGTAGTCACTCAGTCATGTCTGATTTTTTGCGACCTCATGGACTGCAGCACACCAGGCTTCCATGTCCATCACCAACTCCTGGAGCTTGCACAAACTCATGTGCATCAAGTCGGCGATGCCATCTAATCATCCTCTGTCATTCCCTTCTCCTCCTGCCTTCAATCTTTCCCAGCATCAGGGTCTTTTCCCATGAGTTAGTTCTTCCCATCAGGTGGCCAAAGTATTGGAGTTTCAGCTTCAACATCAGTCCTTCCAATGAACACTCAGGACTGATATCCTTTAGGACGGACTGGTTGGATCTCCTGGCATTCCAAGGGACTCTCGAGTCTTTTCCAACACCACAGTTCAAAAGCATCAATTCTTCAGCACTCAGCTTTCTTTATGGTCCAACTCTCATATCCATATGTAACTACTGGAAAAAGCACAGCTTTGATTACACAGACCTTTGTTGGCAAAGTCTCTGCTTATTAATATGCTGTCTAGGTTGGTCATAGCTTTTCTTCCAAGGAGCAAGTGTCTTTTAATTTCATGGCTGCAGTCACCACTGCAGTGATTTTGGAGCCCAAAAAAAGAAAGTCTGTTACTGTTTCCATTGTTTCCCCATCTATTTACCATGAACTGATGACACCAGAGGCCATAATGTTAGTTTTCTGAATGTTGAGCTTTAAGCCAACTTTTTCACTCTCTTCTTTTACTTTTATCAAGAGGTTCTTTAGTTCTTCTTCACTTTCTGCCATAAGGGTGGTGTCATCTGCCTAGCTGAGGTTATTGATATTTCTCCTGGCAATCTTGATTCCAGCTTGTGCTTCATCTAGCCCAATGTTTCTCATGATGTACTCTGCATATAAGTTAAACAAGCAGGGTGACAATATACAGTCTTGACAGACTTTCGATTTGTAACCAGTCTATTGTCCCATGTCTAGTTCTAACTGTTGCTTCTTGACCTGAATACAGGTTTCTGAGGAGGCAGGTCAGGTGGTCTGGTATTCCCATCTCTTTCAGAATTTTCCACAGTTTATTGTGATCTACACAGTCAAAGGCTTTGGCACAGTCAATAAAGCAAATGTAGATGTTTCTCTGGAACACTCTTGCTTTTTTGATGGTCCAGCAGATGTTGCCAATTCGATCTCTGGTTCCTCTGTCTTTTCTAAATCCACCTTGAACATGTGGAAGTTTATGGTTCATGTACTATTGAAGCTTGGGTTGGAGAATTTTGAGCATTACTTTGCTAGCGTGTGAGATCAGTGCAACTGTGCAGTAGTTTGAATATTTTTTGACATTGCCTTTCTTTGGGATTAGAATGAAAACTGACCTGTTCCAGTCCTGTGGCCACTGCTGAGTTTTCCAGATTTGCTGACATGCTGAGTGCAGCACTTTCACAGCATCGTCTTTTAGGATATGAAATAGCTCAACTGGAATTCCATCCCCTCCACTAGCTTTGTTCATAGTGATGCTTTCTAAGGCCCATTTGACTTTGCGTTCCAGGATGTCTGGTTTTAGGTGCGTGATCACACAATCGTAGTTATCTGGGTCATGAAGATCTTTTCTGTATAGTTCTTCTGTGTATTCTAGCCACCTCTTTTTAATATCTTCTGCTTCTGTTAGGTCCATACCATTTCTGTCCTTTATTGAGCCCATCTTTGCATGAAATATTCCCTTGGTATCTCTAATTTTCTTGAAGAGATCTCTAGTCTTTCCCATTCTGTTGTTTTCCTCTATCTCCTTGCATTGATCGCTGAAGAAGGCTTTCTTATCTCTCCTTGCTATTCTTTGGAACTCTGTATTCAGATGCTTATGTCTTTCTTTTCTCCTTTGCTTTTTGTTTCTCTTTTCTCAGCTATTTGTAAGGCAGAGGAATAGGATGGGGAGACCACTTCCCCCCAACAAATTTATCAAAAGATCATTTGAATGCTGAGCAACTTCCACAAAACAACTTCTGAATACTGTCGGAAGACACCAGGCACCCAGAAATGCAGCCCATTTTCTTTGAAAGGAGGTAGGACACAATATAAAATAGACAAAAAGAGAGACAAAAGAGTTAGGGATGGAGGCCTGTCCTGGGGAGGGAGTCATGAAGGAGAAGAAGTTTCCACATAGTAGGACACTCTCTCACAGGTGGGTCTGCAGGGAGTTCTGGAATCTCAGAAAGCAACATAACCGGGAGGAAAAAAAACCCACAGAATACACGCCAAACCACAAATGCAGAAAGGAGAACTTTCCTGTGAAAGGCTCTAACCTAACAACCTAATAGGCAGCCTGGCCTGCTCATAGAACAAAGGAGAGGGAATACCAAAGGAGAGCAAGCAGGCTTCCTACCAGCCCTTCCCAGCCCAGAGGCAGAGAGGCAGGTTTGACAACAGTCAGAGCTGGAAGGCAAGGGGCTGCTACAATGTCAACCCCAGGGATGGCATTTTCAACCAAACTGTGAGCAGGCTCCTAGCTGCTAACCATGTCTTCCTGAGATCCTAGATGGCTGACATTCACCAGGAGTGAAGTGGTCAAACAAGAGATGGCAAGGTGAACGTCAACATTCTAGGAATCAGTGAACTAAAATGGACTGGAATGAGTGAATTTAACCCAGATGACCATTATATCTACTACTGCGGGCAGGAATCCCTCAGGAGAAATGGAGTAGCCATCACTGTCAACAAAAGAGTCCAAAATGCAGTACTTGGATGCAATCTCAAAAATGACAGAAGGATCTCTGTTCATTTCCAAGGCAACTTATTCAGTATCATGGTAATCCAAGTCTATGCCCTGACCAGTAATGCTGAATAAGCTAAAGTTGAACAGTTCTTTGAAGACCTCCAAGACTTTCTAGATCACTCAAAAAAAGATGTCCTCTTCATTAGAGGGGACTGGAATGTGAAAGTAGGAAGTCAAGAGCTACCTGGAGTAACAGGCAAATTTGGCCTTGGAGTACAAAATGAAGCAGGGCAAAGGCTAAGATAGTTTTGCCAAGAGAACACACTGGTCATAGCAAACACCCTCTTTCAACAACACAAGAGAAGACTCTACACATGGACATTACCTGATGGTCAATACCAAAATCAGATTGATAATATTCTTTGCAGCCAAAGATGAAGAAGCTCTATACAGTCAGCAAAAACAAGACTGGGAGCTGACTGTGGCTCAGATTATGAACTCTTTATTGCCAAATTCAGACTTAAATTGAAGAAAGTAGGGAAAACCACTAGACTATTCAGGTATGACCTAAATCAAATCCCTTACCATGATACAGTGGAAGTGACCAATAGATTCAAAGGATTAGATCTGATAGACACAGTGCCTAAACGACATTGTACAGGAGGCAGTGATCATCCCCAAGACAAAGAACCTGGTTACCAAGCAGATATTTATTGTTTACATACCAGGTTTTATTTTCATGACCACAGGCTTTCGATTTTTATCCCTCATTTGCCTGATATCCAACAGATCGTGAGGATTGCCATTGTGCCGTGGCCAGCAATAGACAAATATCCGAGACCCGCTGCTCCCACAGTCCACCACGATGCCATAGTTCACGTTGGGGTTATTGGTGTCGGTAGCTTCAATGTCAGTAACTCGTGCCAAGTACCTTGTTTAGAGAAACAAACATACTTTTATGAGACAGAGACTATCCATAATGCAATACACAAATACCAAGTCAGTGATCTCTAAGCTATGTGGCACTGCCACCAGAACATTTTTACAACTGTCAAATGATCAAAAAAAATCAAAAGAAATCAAAAAAGTGACCATGGCAAAAGTAACCTAAACCAGATACACACTCATCATCGTTTTAAATAAGTTCAAATGAGCTCTGAAAAGCAAAACTCTTATTTTCCAACTATCAACAGTAACTGAAAAATCAGCTTTAAATGATATCACAGGAGAAGCTTATGCTCAAATCCTCTTATGATGTGGATTTGGTGGTTAATAACTAAACAGTTTCAAACAGTTTAGTTTTTCATACCATGCTGTACTGGGTACAAAATCCGTTTCTTCCAGCCACATGCTCCTTAAATTCCAACCTAATCGCCAAAGTCTTGAAGTCACAGGAGGAAAGTATGGCATACCATCTAGAAAATACATTTTTTTCCTCCTACCTTTGAAACTTCTTGTCTTTGGAGAGCCGTCCATACTTATTTCGGATTATGACGACAGAAAAGTATAAAAGTGAGACAGCAGCAGCCAGAAGGCTGATGACGATAATTTGGCGTAAGTTGGTGTTCAGAATTCGGGGACACCCCACTGGAGAGATGCTGAAATGCCAGGAAGCAGGAAAAAGACAAGAGATGCCAATCCTGAAATGCCAAAAGATAGGTTTAGCTAAAACAGTTTGCTCCACAGAGGCCTCCCCTCACCTCCAGTGATACAAATATAAGACCTTCACTGGGAGCTACCCCTCGTTCCTGCTGGAAGGCCTTATGTAGACCAGCCTCTTTCACACTGCTATTATGCTATGTAAAACAGCCAAAATTATAATATCAGATGAATGAGAATTAAGCCCTGATGATTATGACTTTTCTGTGTTCCCTCCCTTTCTGGGGAGTATTAGGTAGATTTTATTTTTACCCTACCTCATTCCCAAAGTAGAATTAGAGATAGTTTATAAGAATTAAGTTCAATAAAGTAAATAAGTAAATGTATAATAAAGCCAGGTTTAAGGATGATGAATTTAGAGCACAAAAAATCATGTAGTAAGGAAAGCCTGCAGAGGCGGCTGAGCATGCTAGTGGCCAAAGCTTTGCCGTTACAGTGGAAACATAAGCAGTCCAGGCAGAAGCAGAGTCTCTAACGCTGAATTCCAGGCCAATCTCTCCCTGGTGACTGCATGAGAAGGTGGGAAATAAAACAGTATCTTTAACAACGTCCCTGCAATGGTCAATAAATACTACTTTTTGTATACTCTGCGTCTTTAGAAATATTCCTGAGACATTTCTCCAAATAAACTTTCTCCTCAGTTTATGTCAGGAACAGGCTTTAAAATTTTTTTTGCTGCCTTTGGGATAAATTCTATTGTTAATCGACATTCTTTTCTTTAAAGAGTGTTTCATGGACTAAAATATCTCACAGAAGGGGGAGGTAGCCTGCTAACCCAGTGGAATTTTCTATTTGTAATTTCTGGTTACCATATGGGTTCCTGGGTCACTCTATGGAGTTTATTACCCCTTCCCTTCTCTCTAGGCTTACCTCTCTCCTGTGCTTAATTCAACTGCTCCCAGATCCCAGCATGCATGCCCTTTATGATAACTTACACTAACCCCTGTTGAATCCACCTGGCATGACCACTTTCCTTCTGTGACAGGCACCCCACTGGGGCCCTGGAAGAACAAAGGTGTTCAACAGAAGCGTCACACAACTGAACACATTTCACTTGAGATTTAGATTGTCCTCCCCATGGGGACCTGTTTCTGTGGCACTGAAATCCGGGTTTTACAGTGCCTGTGTTTAGGCAACATCACTCACCTCCCCATGCTGATGGGTCGGAGGTCAGGCAAGGCTCTGGGAATCAGTCCTCACACACCATCACCACGGTCCTCCTGGCATTAGAGCCTTCCTATTCTAGGAAGTGGGAAAAATCACAAAGATGGCACACTCCAAGTAAACATCTATGCTACTTATCAAAGGGGTGCTTATTATTTTGTTTTATTTTTTAAATTATGAAAGTATGATAACACATTTACAGCAGACTTGGAAAACACAGAACAAAGTTACATACAGCTCCACTATATATTACAATTAGTAAAAATAAATTGTAGATAAATTTTCAGTTGGAGTTTCAATATCAAACTCCCCAAAATTAATAAAATGAATAAATAGAAAAGGAGAAGGAAACAGGAGATCTGAAAAACACCATGAACCAATTCAACATAATTAAGATTCATATAGTTTTTGCACAATAGGATACAAATTCTGTTCAAATTCTCAAAAGGGTGCTTAAATCTAAGCATACATAAACTGGTTCATGATCCCAGCACTGGAGCTCTTAGCAGAGTTTATTCCAAGCAACACACTTTTAAGTTAATTTCATGCTGTCAGAGATACCTAAATCAATAGAGATAATCACAGTCTGGCACTAGTTAATGCTTTCTACCCAAAAGCGAGTCAGTGACCCCAAAATACAGGTCACCAAACAGTCTAAACTGCCTAATGGTGCTGCATGTTAAGGGAGGTGAGGGGTGGGAGGAGGAGGTGGGCAGAGTGGCTGACTGAATGGGAATCTGACCTATCCATGCATCTGGTTCATCCAGTAGATCCCTCTTTCACGCACAAAGTCCCATAAGGCACCACGCTCCTTGCGAGTTCTGTCACTGCACAGCGGCTGCCACTCCTCCACCCGAGACCTCACATCACAGACAACACAGGTCTGAGCAAAGGCTTCCTTCCGACTAGTTGAACCCAAACGACGAGAGACAGTGGGTCTCTTTCTTGGTCATGTGGCCCTGCTTACTGCTCCCAGGCTCTCAGGACAGCTGTCTCGCAGAGTCTGCTTCTTGGCTCTTGATCAATTCCTTCTCAGGGCTCTCCACGACTCGGTGCCTCTGCACATCCCATCTGCTCTGTTCCCCGCAGGTTTCCTGTCTTGGCTCCAATCTCCCCTAACCCTAATCTCTGTTACTGGTCACCTTCACTTATTGCCTCAGTGGCCTGATAGCTGGCAACTAACTTTCTCCACCCCAAGCTGCTTCTCTAAGTTACAGATATGTATCTTCCAGCACCTATTGATAACACCATCTGAACATCGTGTGAACCTGTGAGAAACACTTCTGAAACTGAACCCTTCCACTGTGGCCCCCATCCTCCCCTGCTCCTCCTTGTTATCTCAATCCCCTAAACACTCAAAGCAGAAAACTAAGGAGTTGGGTCTGACCCCTCCCTCTCCTTCACCCTCCAGAGCCAATTTCTTACAAAGTCCTTCCATTTCTTTCTCTTTTTTTGGAGGCAAGGAATACGACTTTATTTGGAAAGCCAGCTGACCAAGAAGATGGAGGACTAACATCTCGAAGTCTTCGAGTCCTTCCATTTCTTTAAACTTAGTTTCTCTAAAGTCTGTCCCTTTTCCTGTCACTTTTGCCTGAGGTCACTTTCTTATTTATTTTTTACCTGGCCTATGTCTCCCTCCTGCAATCTCAACCCAGCAGCTACCCAATCCCTTGCTAATAGCTTCAGGCAGATTCTTCATCCTAAACTGACAGCCACCATTCCTGCTCAGGCCCAGGAGCCTGGTAATCTTTTGCTGGGAATCCTCCAACGCTCTCCTCCCATGTAGATAAAGGCCAAAGGCTGTACCCTGACTCCCGGTCCAATGGAACCCCCACCTGCCACTGCTCTGATCCTCTCCCTTTCTCACTCCACCCCAGCCACACCGGCATCCTCACTGTCTTCATCCACGCCAGGTGCTGTCTGGTCTTAGGGTCTCTGAATGTGCTGCTCCTTCTGGTTGTAAATAATCCATAAGGCTTTTTTTTTTTCACTCCCTTCAGACTTTTACTTGATGGCACCTTCTCAAGACCTGCCCTGGCCACCCAATCTAAAACTGCAAGCTCTCCATCCAGCTCCCAGCCTTGAGTTATTTTTTCTCTTCAGAGTTTATGTATTTACTAACTTCTTATACAGTGCCAGGCCCTGTTCAAATGCTTTACAAATACTCATCTATTCCTATCAATCACCAAGGTAGGTACTACTTGCATAATATTTTATAGATGAACAGAGAGGCTAAGTAATGTGCCTGAGGTCACATTGCTAATAAAAGTGATTATAAATAAGAGTTGAGATTCAAGCATGTGAATCGATGCACCTATCCACACAGTCTTCTAACGAACTGGGTGTGTGTGTTTGCATTTCTCTTGCCCATATGTCTCCTCTTCCAGAATGCAAGCCCCACAAGGGGCCAGATTTAGGTCTGCTTGGCTGGTGGCTGCATTCCCAGCATGGCGACCCCTAGCAAAAAGCCTGGCCAGAAGTCAAGCTGCAGAGTTCAGCGATTCAAAAGGTTAAGAACTTACACATAATTTTTCCAAAACAAGCAGGAATTATGATAACCTCCCAACTTTTCTATCTCACTCAGGAAAATGTCCTCTCTTTAGGATGGTAAAGGAGGTCCCACTTGATCTAGCCTTACGCTATTCCATACAGCAGCCACTGCCATGTGTGGGTGAAATAATTAAAATTAAAAATTCAATTTTCCCAGGCTCCAGATATAGAAAACAAACTAAGCAGTTACCAGTGGGGAGGGAAAAGGAGGGGAGGCAAGAGAAGGGGAGGGAATTAAGAGGTACAAACTACTATGTATAAAACAGACAAGCTTCAAGGATATATTGTCCAGCACAGAGAATATAGCCAGTATTTTATAATTACTATAAATGGAGCACAATCTTTAAGAATTGTGAATCACTGTGTTGCACACCTGAAACTTACATAATATTGTCCATCAACTCTATTTCAATTTAAGAATTATATTCTGGGTTCTATGTAACAATCTTTATGTGTATAGATGCTTTTTTAATGAATGAAATAAAATGTATTTAAAAGGGAGGGAATCAGTTCAGTCTGTCAGCTGCACAAGCCACCTGTCAAGTGCTGCAGAGCCATATGCAGCCTCTGCCTCAGAAGGCTTGTTCTGGTCCCTGTCTATCTTTCTAGTCTTATCCCCTAACTGACAGACTAGCCAGACCAGTACCCTGTACTCTGCCATACTAAACACAAGCTGAGGGTCCCTGGAATGCTCCCATCCCTCTACATTTGTAGAATGCCTCTCTGGCTCTGGTCCGTCTGCTGGTGCTCCTATGTGCTTTTCATGCTGCTGGTTCAGCATGAGCCCTCTGGGAGGATTTCCCTAGTCTTCATGTCCTTAGAGTACTGGCTCTGTACAGTAGTCAGCTACAATGCTACGCTTATGCTTCACTTTCTCATTACATGGTAAGCCCCTCAGTGGCAGGAACAGCCTCTTATCCCTCTGTTTCCCCAGTGACCAGCGCCTGTCACAGAAGTGACCAGCAACTACTGCTTGTTTCAAGGGTCACTGGGACCACGAGACATAAAGATGAATCAAATATGGACCCAGCCCTTGAAGAATTTACAATGAAGAAGAGGGAACAAAACATACACACAAAGATGTCATAAAATAAAAAGGATTAATAATGCCTACCTGGGGGCATTATTACCCCTACAGGGTAAAATCACTGCAATTAGTTTGGGTTTTGATATGGTGTCCATATTGTACCAGGTATTCTAAACTTAGGACAAACAGTATTTGTGATTTAAGAGTTCACACAAAACGGGAAAAAATGCCAATATAGATATGTTTTATGTATTTTTATATCTACTTAGTATTTGAATAAGGTGAGATTACTACAGCATACCTTTTATTAGAATACCAATGGCTCAAAGATTTAAATATCAAATAATTCACAAAAATATAAGATGAAAATGTAGTATTTATCTAATTCCAGAATAGGTAAGACTTTTCAAGTGACATCAGTGTCTCAAACTATAAATAAAAGACATTTACTTATGAGTTTAAGACTTCTGAGAGTTAAAAATATGCCTTTCTCAAACACACAAAGCTTGGGGAAATTATATGTAACATACATGACACAAAGTAAATATCCATTACGACAAAAAATTTCTTATAAATAAAAAAGAGAAACACTGGAACAGAAAAATGAGCAAGGACAACTGGAGATGAACAGAATAAGAAATATGAATGAAGTCAGATAGAACCTAACTTCACTGGTATTTCGAGAAATATAAACAAAAACAAGGTTTTATCACTATCAGTTGGCAAAGATTAAAGTCTGATGATACTGTGCTAACCAGTGGGAGGTGAAAAGGTTGTGAGCACCCCTGGAGAGAATCTAAATATATACTCACTTTCTGGGGGCATACAGGTAACACATGTGAAAATTTTAAACATGCTTACACTCTGTTCTACCCATCATAGCAATTTGTCTTCAGGAAATAATAAGATAAATTCACTAAAACACATATAAAGATGTTCATCATAGTATTATTTAGAATAGCAAAACACTGTTACTAAGGGCCAAAATGCCTTTTGGCAGTGGGTTACATTAAACACGGCCCACGTATGTGATGGACTACAGTGTGACTATTAAACGTGCTGCCACGCAAAGGGAAGGAGAAAAGAGAGGACATTTCAAAACAGAAATGCACTGTAAGGATGCACCACAGCAAACATAGGAAATGTTATTTAATCTGGTGTTTGTCTTAGGACTTTTTTTTTTTCAAATATGTGATGACCATAAGGATAAAAACATATTTTTGTAAGTTACAAAATTTTGTGTTTAAAGACAGAAAAGAGGACAGCTTATAAATTGCTGAAATATTTATGTTTATTTAGGACAATATTTATTTAGTATTACCCAAGATACAACGATATGGCAATGTGATCTTCAAATGTAAACTTCAGTTGTATTTGCAGCTAAGAATCTTGGCACCACAGTTTAGGAAGGCAAACTCAGCAATATTACATAAAACTGCCATGATTTTAAAAGGCCTAAGCTGTGTGAGACCTATCACCAAAGAGATGCATTAACTCGAATGATTTCAGGTGATGGGGCCCTGCTCAGCTGAACATTTCTTAACAGAATGAGGTACATTAGGTCCTGAGTCAAAGTCTTTCTCAGTCAGTCTCTCTTTGACAGTCCTGTGCGAAACAGTGAAAACAATACCAGTCAACTGCAAAGTGAAATGGCTCCCATGGCGAAAAATGCAGGATGCAGTGATACAGATATTAGCAAATACTGAAATCACAGGCAAACAAAATTGCAGACAAATGAGACTCCAGAAGAGCTAGACCTCTGAGTAAGATGCTAAGATGACACGAGAGTGCTGCAAAACAGAACGATATGAGGAGCAAAGGATTACAAAAGGGCTTGGGAAAATCAAAAGATCATCAACAGGCAGAATTCTGTAAGGAATGACTGCGTCGGTGAGAATGAGAGGCTGAAGTGAAGGATGCGGCGTGGCACTCAGTTGTGGGAAACATACATCAAAACAACTTGATTTGTTCATTAAGAAGAATGTATGGTAACAAATGTTGGCAAGAATGTAGAAAAAGAGGAACTGTGAGCATTGTTGGTGGAATGTAAATTGGTGTAGCCACTAAGGAAAACAGTGTGGAGGTTCCTCAAAAAATACTGGAACTACCACACGATCCAGCAATCCCATTTGTGGGCATTTTTCCGTAGAGAACAAAAACACTAATTTGAAGAGATATATGCACACTTATGTTCACAGCTGATTATCAGCAATAGCCATGATATGGAAGCAGTCAAAGTGCCCCACGGATGGATAAACCCCTATGGTGTAAGTACATACAGTGAAATACTACTTGGCCACAAAAAAGAATGAAATCTTGTCATTTGTGACAACAATGGATGGACATGGAGAGCATTCAACTTACATGTGAAATCTAAAACACAAATGAACAAGCATCACAAAATACAGAGACAAACATACAGAGAGCAGACTGGCGGTTGCCAGAGGGGTAGGGAATGGCAGGAGAGAAATAGCTGAGGAAGATTAAGAGGTAAAAATTACAGTAAAAATTATGAAATAAATGAGTCACAGGGATGAAATTTACATATGCAATTCAGCCAATAATATTGCAACAAATTTATATGGTGACAGAGGGTAACTAGACTCATGTTTTTTACACATTTTTTGTAATGTACAGGGTTATCAAATGTACATATACAGGATTCCCTATGCTGTGCACCTGGAACCAACACAGTGTTGTAGGGCAATTATACTCCAATTTTTTTTAAATAAAGGAGGGGAGGAAGAAGGTACATAGTTGCATTTATGATCTACATTTTCTTCCTATTTATTTTACATTTTAAATTTTATTTTTCAATAGCAAGTCCTAACCAAACCTCTCCCTTACCTCTCACCATTAACTTGCAAACCTCTGGTCCCCATTTTAAATGATCTCTTTCCTGGTCACACTTTTCCCTGCATCACCTCTGTAGCTTCCTGGATCTGCAACTCTGACTTCCTTCAAGTTTCAGTTTCACATCTGGGGGCTTTCCCAATTATCGCAAACTTGTTTAGTCTAAGTTTGGGTTCACAAACCTTTGACACAAACTAATACCCCTTTCCAAATTCCCCAGATCTAAGAGGAATATCACCATGAATTGGGGTTACCTGGTTCTCAACTTTGATTCCCAACTATCTGTATGTTGTAAGTTTATGTTGTTCATCAGGTCCTGCCAATTCTTCCTCGAAGAGTCCACACATCTAAAATGACCACAGCAGACACGCCAGCTCATGACTGATCTTTATGTGGAACACCTTTCTTTGGAAACACTACTTTGTAAAACACTGCCTTCACAGTATGACCAGCTCAAGACTCCCAGAGCTTACGGGTCAACAACTTCCCTGTGTGGCATCCCTGAGACCTTTCATCCATCAAACAGACTCATCTTTTAAAAAAAAAAATTTTTTTTTTATATTGGGAGTATAGCTGATTAACAATGTTGTGTTAGTTTCAGGTGTAAAACAAAATAATTCATTTATACATTATCTATTCTTTTTACAACTTCTTTTCCAAATTAGGGTGGTATAGAATATTGAACAGTCTCCTCATCTTATTTCACCAATCTGTTCTTGTCTCGCTCCAGATAACATCTCTCTACTCCAGTGATGCTGGTTGCTCCTCTCCCACACAAGCTGTTCTCATTCTTGCCTTGGGCCTTAAGTCACTTCCTACTAACTCATATGTCCTGCTCACAATATTACAATTTTCTCAAAGCACAGGTCAATATTTTTCTTTGCCAAGATTTGATTTGTAATACTTCTGTTTTCCCACACTCAATCTTCTCTGTATTTGTGTGTAGTCTATTTTAAATAAACATTTTGAATAAAAATGTAAAGAATATAAGTACCTAGATCAACTTTTGTTTCTTCTTTCCAGGCTATATACACAAGGGTTGAGATCATGTAATCCTATGAGGCTTGGAAGAATGTAAACCACAGATTCAAAATGCAACAAATATAAGAGATAAATTAATATTCAAGTGGACAATGAAATCAACAAACTACCTAGACAAATTAATGCTCCATTTTGTAATTCTGCTAATGTGTCAAAACAGAATGAACAGACCTGATACCAAGACATGATAACATTACATGTAAGATATCACAAAGAATATGATTCTCTTTGGCCTCTCCAAGCCTAGAAAATTATTTTCATTACACAAAACAGAACACACTAAAGACTTCAATATGACATTAAACTAGGGATTTGAGTCTCTCACTTAGAGTTCTTTAATAACCTAGTGTTCTTCTAGCATGGAAGTTCCTAAATTGTAAGGCATCTCTTTACTTTGCTACTAGTGCCAAATGTTCTCTGAAAACGCTTCACACTGGTGTTCCTCTAAATGGGGTCTGAGGAGCCCTGCGGGTTCTGAGACAAACTCCAGAGAAAGGTGTTCACGCATTACTCAAGTTTGAGAAACATTAAGTCTTACCATCACTTTATCACCCAATTAGCTCTATTTTCTCAATGGAGCTACTTAGATTTAGATTTTAGAGAAATCTAAAGCATGAATCATGGTAAAAGCAGAGCAAAGCAAAAACGACGCTGACTTGTAAATGTCACGACCAGGTGGCAGGTAAGACCCGCAGGGTCCTGAGTGCAGCATCCTTCTCCCCAGCCAGGTCCCTACCCAGTGCGGGCCAACCCGCGCCCGCTACGTGTCGGAGGGGAAATCAACGCGGTCACTGGAGAGAAAGCAACAGCACGGTTGCCAGCTTTCTCCCGCCAGGGGCCGGGGGGAAAAGCACCTGCAGCCCAGGGTCACGGGCGCTAACGGCGGGTGCTAGGAGGCTGCCGAGCGGCCTGGGCGGTGGGGAGCCACTGGCGCGGGGAAGGCCCCCGGGGCAGAGCGGCAAATCCGCTGCCTCGCCGCCCCGTTGGGCCCCGCTCCAACCGTCCCCACTTCGGCCGCCCACCCTCGCCCTCATCCGCGCCAGAAAGGCCGCCTCACCTGCTCGGCTACGTCCTCGGAGGCCGGGGCTCCCGGGAGTGGGGGCTCGCGGGTGGAGCGCATCACGGCCACCGCGGCGAGACGGCGCAGGCAAGGCTGACACGACTTCCCGGGGGGGCGGGGGAGTTGGGGGCGGATAGCTTCCCAGGAGCTCCGCTCCTTTCCGGTAGCAGGCCCGCCACTCCTCCGCCACTCGGGTCACGTCACTGGGAGCGCCGGGAGCGCGCACGCCGAGGGGCGGGGCTTGTGTCTGGGGGCGGGGCCTGTACGCGGTGATGTAGCAGGCCCGCCACTCCTCCGCCACTCGGGTCACGTCACTGGGAGCGCCGGGAGCGCGCACGCCGAGGGGCGGGGCTTGTGTCTGGGGGCGGGGCCTGTACGCGGTGACTGGCATCCGCGGAAGCACGAGGAGGAGTCTGCTGTGAGCACAGAATGTCAAAAGTGAAAAGTGGCAACGCGAAAAGTAACGCGTACGGTGGCTTGGATACAGCCGATCGTGGCCCTTCGGTTTTCAGCAAGTATCAGTGTGCTAATGACACATTCATCTTTCCTTTATGCTCTTTATTATTATGGACAACAGCGCTTGAAAATTTAACTGGGCACTTCTGCTCATCTGTTGACGTTTTATTTTACAATTTTGCCAGTAACTATCTCTGTTTTACAGGTGGAGAAACGAAGCACAAACTTATTCAGTGACTCTCTTAATTAAGGTCCACGTAATTAGTAAGAACCAAGATTTCATTGTTGCCAGAAGTTTCATATACCAGAGCGTATTCTAGGTTAAACAGAGCGCCCTCAGCACACATAATGGTTTTGAGAAGAAATAGTGAAGTAAGTGAACAACACTAATTACTGACATTGATTTAACTGGGCACTTCTGCTCATCTGTTGACGTTTTATTTTACAATTTTGCCAGTAACTATCTCTGTTTTACAGGTGGAGAAACGAAGCACAAACTTATTCAGTGACTCTCTTAATTAAGGTCCACGTAATTAGTAAGAACCAAGATTTCATTGTTGCCAGAAGTGTCATATACCAGAGCGTATTCTAGGTTCAACAGAGCGCCCATTCGTAATGGTTCTGAGAAGAAATAGTGAAGTAAGTGAACAACACTAGTTTCTTACATTGAGCCCAAGACCTGGTACTCAGGTCAAGGACACACTATTTAGCTTTCTAGCTCGAGCCCCAACCCCCATCCCCCCCCCCCCCACCCAAAAAAAAGCCCAATGCCTTGAAGTCACAGAGCTGGAGACAACCTTGAGAATCGCGGCTTTTTATCCTTTTGTCCTCTTAAAAAAAAAAAAAAGTGGTTTCCCTGCTGCCCAGAGATAGGAAGTGACCAGGCAGCCTAGCCACTTTAATTTGTTATTATTGTAATTGTTCAGTTGCTCAGTCGCATCCAACTTTTTGTGACCCCATGGACTGCAGCACTCCAGGCTTCCCTGTTCTTCACCATCTCCTGAAACTTGCTCAAACTCAAGCCCGTTGAGTCTGCGATGTCATCCAGTCACCTCATCCTCTGTCAGCCCCTTCTCCTCCTGCCTTCAATCTTTCCCAGGATCAGGGCCTTTTCTAATGAGTCGGCTCTTTGCATCAGGTGGCCAAAGTATTGGAGCTTCAGCCATTTTAATATATATATATTTTTAATGAGAGTCCTAGAAATGTCTACTCATTAATTGTGTCAAGTAAAAGAAGCTTAGACAAAACTAGTAGCTATATATTTTAAACAGAATCCTTGGTCCAACACCTGCTTAGGTTAAATCTTGTGGTAACATTTCATCCTTGGAGTCAGATACTGTTCATGGAAGAAGGCTAGCAGTGACCAAGGAGGCTTGTGCTTTAGAAGTAATACTATCTTTTAATTGTTACTCCATACTAGAATCATAAAGCTACAGAATGTTCCAACAAAGGGGCCATAGTTACAGTCTAGAGGAAACCTCCTCCTTTTTTCTGTTAAGGAACTGGGAACACTGAGAGTTTGAATGTCCTGCCCAAATGTCCTGAGGCAGAGTGGGAAACAAAACCAGATGTTCTCCTACTACAGTGCCCTTTTATGGCAGTCAGTTGTTATTTTCAAAAATGACCAGTTTGGACAGATTACACATTAGAAACGTCTGTGACTTCCACCCAAGATTTGTTTTGAGAAGCTCAGGTAATTGGTCGTGAACATGCTGTGATTTTAGGGCCAGTCCTCTTGAAATTATGTACCTTTCAAAGTCCTTACAATTTGAGATACTGGTTCTTATTACAGTAGACTCTCTCTTAAGAAGCCCTCTACTAAAAGCCAGAATAGTATTATCACATCATCAATACTTATTGATGGGGCTTCCCTGGTGGTTCAGTGGTTGGACTTCCAATGCAGTGGACTCAGGTTTGATCCCTGGTCAGGAAACTAAGGTCCCACATGCTGGGGGACAACTAAGACCTCATGCCACAGTTAGAGAGAAGCCCATGTGCCCCAGCAAAGATTCTACAGGCTGCAACTAAAACCCAACACAGCCAAATAAGTAAATAAAATTAAAAATTTAAAAATATTTCTTGATAATTCATAAACAACAATAATCTGATAAGAGCTAGGAAGGAAAAGTATAAAGGATGAAAACATAGAACATGGTACACTAGTTACCTAGAACTATCATAACAAGTTACCCCAACTTGGGTGGCTTAAAAGGAGAGAAATGTATTCTTTCACAGTTTTGAAGGCTCACAGTCTGAAGTCAAGGTGTTGGCAGGGCCGTGCTCTCTGAAGAGAATAGATGATCCGTCCTTGCACTTTCTTAGCTTCTGGTTGTTGCTGACAGTCTTCAGCATTTCTCGGTTTGTAGAAGCATCACTCCAATCTCTGTCTTTGTTGTCACATGAAGTTCTCCTGTGTGTCTCTCCAAATTCCCTTCTTAAAAGGACAGCAGTCATATTGGGTTTAGCCCCTCTCTCCCCTCCCCCGCCCCAACCAATCCAGTATAGTCTCTTCATTTGTTTTCTTCTTAAGTCTTTATTGGATTTGTTACCACATTGCTTCTCCCTTTTGGCTTTTTGGCCACAAAGCAATGTGGGATCTTAGCTCCCTGACCAGGAATGGAACCCACACCCCCTGCATTGGAAGGCAAAGTCTTGACCCCTGGACCACCAGGGAAGTCCCTATAATCTCTTCTCAACATGATTATATCTGCAAAGATCGTATTTCCAAATAAGATCATGTTCATAAGTTCTGGGTTGCATGAGCTTTTGGGGGACACTATTCAACCCAGTATATGAGAGAACCAATCCTGTTTTGGTTATCTGGGACAGCTTCTTTGAGGAAATGATGTTTGAGGTCACAGCCTCAGGATGAGTAGGAATTAATGATAAGAGGGATAAAGTCTGGGTCTCTGTGAAGTAGTAGCTTCAGGCAATGGATACAGCAAAAAAGTTCTGAAGGAGGGAGAAACGCAACTGTCAGGTGAGCCATGGACTTATTCTTGCTTACGAATAGGAGAAACAAAAAACTGAGTTAATAGGAGTCAACTCTTACTGAGTACTTTATGCCTGCCACAGTTCTCAGGGCATTGGAAAACATTTCAGAGACTTCCCCGGTGGTTCAGTGGTTAAGAATCCACGTTGCAATGCAGAGGGCTTGGGTTCCATCCTTGGTAGGCGAACTAAGATCTCATGTGCTGTGAGGCACAGCCAAAAAGGGATTTAAGGAAAAAAAAAAAAAAAAAAAAGAATGACTTACTCAGGGCACACTCTTCCTGTGGACAA
>SJYC01076528.1:0-21283 GCA_006408675.1 Madoqua kirkii
TTTTCCTCTATTTCTTTGCATTGATCGCTGAAGAAGGCTTTCTTATCTCTTCTTGCTATTCTTTGGAACTCTGCATTCAGATGCTTATATCTTTCCTTTTCTCCTTTGCTTTTCGCCTCTCTTCTTTTCACAGCTATTTTTAAGGCCTCCCCAGACAGCCATTTTGCCTTTTTGCACTTCTTTTCCATGAGGATGGTCTTGATCCCTGTCTCTTGTACAATGGCACAAACCTCATTCCATAGTTCATCAGGCACTCTTTCTATCAGATCTAGGCCCTTAAATCTATTTCTCACTTCCACGGTATAATCATAAGGGGTTTGATTTAGGTCATACTTGAATGCTCTAGAGGTATTCCCTACTTTCTTCAATTTGAGTCTGAATTTGGTAATAAGGAGTTCATGATCTGAGCCACAGTCAGCTCCTGGTCTTGTTTTTGTTGACTATATATAGCTTCTCTGTCTTTGGCTACATAGAATATAATCAATCTGATTTCTATGTTGAACATCTGGAGATGTCCATGTGTAGAGTCTTCTTTTGTGTTGTTGGAAGAGGGTGTTTGCTACGACCAGTGCATTTTCTTGGTAAAACTCTGTTATTCTTTGCCCTGCTTCATTCCAAGCCAAATTTGCCTGTTACTCCAGGTGTTTCTTGACTTCCTACTTTAGCATTCCACTCCCCTATAATGAAAAGGACATTGTTTTTAGGTGTTCTAAAAGGTCTTGAAGGTCTTCATAAACCGTTCAACTTCAGCTTCTTCAGCGGTACTGGTTGGGGCATAGACTTGGATAACTGTGATACGAATGGTTTGCCTTGGAGATGAACAGAGATCATTCTGTCGTTTTTGAGATTGCATCCAAGTACTGCATTTCGGACTCTTTTGTTTACTGTGATAGCTACTCCATTTCTTTTGAGGGATTCCTGCCCGCAGTAGTAGATATAGTGGTCACCTGAGTTAAATTCACCCATTCCAGTCCATTTTAGTTTGCTGATTCCTAGAATGTCGACGTTCACCCTTGCCATCTCTTGTTTGACCACTTCCAATTTGCCTTGATTCATGGACCTGACATTCCAGGTTCCTATGCAATATTGCTCTTTATAGCATCGGATCTTGCTTCTATCACCTGTCACATTCACAGCTGGGTACTGTTTTTGCTTTGGTTGCATCCCTTTATTCTTTCTGGAGTTAATTCTCCACTGATCTTCAGTAGCATATTGGCCACCTACTGACCTGGGGAGTGCCTCTTTTGGTATCCTAACATTTTGCCTTTTCATACTGCTCATGGGGTTCTCAAGGCAAGAATACTGAAGTGGCTTGCCATTCCCTTCTCCAGTGCACCACATTCTGTCAGCCCTCTCCACCATGACCCGCTCGTCTTGGGTTGCCCCGCAGGCATGGCTTGGTTTCACTGAGTTAGTTCCTAGTATGATTAGACTGACTAGTTTTCTGTGAGTATGGTTTCAGTGTGTCTGCCCTCTGATGCCCTCTTGCAACACCTACCATCTTACTTGGATTTCTCTTACCTTGGGCGTGGGCTATCTCTACCCAGCTGTTCCAGCAAAGCACAGCCACTGCTCCTTACCTTGGACGAGGGGTATCTCCTTACCTAGGACGTTGCTGAACTTGCCCCTCTAGGCTCTCCTGAGCCTGTGTAGCCACTGCCTCCTCCCAGCTGCCCCCCCTGGCCTCTGGCTCGTGGTTGCTCCTAGGGGTCACCGATCCTGGCGCCAGGTGGCTTCTTCCGGCTGCCCCGATCTTGGACGCGGGGTGTCTCCTCCCGGCCACCACTGGCTTCAGACACAGCGTAGCTCCACCCAGCCGCCGCCCTGGTCTCGGACACGAGGTGTCTCCTCCCTGGCTGCCCCTGACCTCTGACACGGGGCAGCTCCTCCCGGCTGCCACTGAACTCGGATGTGGGGTAGCTCCTCTCGGTCGCCGCCCTGATCTCAGACACAGGGTAGGTCCTCCCGGCTGTTCCTGCACTGTCGCAGCCTGGCACTCTAGGCTGCTGCCCCTGACCTCGGATGTGGGGTAGCTTCTCTCGGCCGCGCTTAGTGCGCTGGCCCAGCTCTTGCAGCCGCCCGCGCTTAGTGCTCGGTCTTGGACCAGAGGATAATACTAGAGGACTATAATGTCTGGCTTTATTATATCAAGGAAGTGCATTATATCCATCTTAAGTTCACCATGAGAAAGAAATATGATTCCTTTGTTTATCTCTTAGAAGTGAAAACTGATTTTTTTCTCTTCATCTTGTTTGAGGTTAAAATGTGCCCATTAATTAAATGTTTTAAAAAACATGGTATGAACAAAGCTCTTCTTAAAGGTAGAGGCTTCTTCAACCTAGCTGTCCATTGGCATATGAATGGATAAGAAAGCTGTGGTACATATACACAATGAAATAATACTCATCTATTAAAAAAGTGCATTTGAATAAGTTCTAATGAGGTGGATGAAACTGAAGCCTATTATACAAAATGTAGTAAGCCAGAAAGAAAAGCTCCAATACAGTGTGAAAGTGAAATCGTTCAGTCATGTCTGACTCTTTGTGACCTCATGGACTGTAGCCTACCAGGCTCCTCTGTCCATGGGATTTTCCAGGCAAGGGTATTGTATATTAATGCATAGATATGGAATTTATAAAGATGGTAACAATGACCCTACGTGTGAGACAGCAAAAGAGACACAGATCTAAAGAACAGACTGTTGGACTTTTTGGGAGAAGATGAGGGAGGGATGATTTGAGAGAATAGCATTGAAACATGTATATTACCACATGTGAAATAGATCACCAGTCCACGTTCAGTGCATGGAACAGGGCACTCAAAGCTGGTGCACTGTGACAACCCTGAAGGATGGGATGGGGAGGGAGGTGGGAAGGGGGGACTCAGGATGGGGGACATGTGTACACCATGGCTGACTCATGTCAATGTATGGCAAAAGCCACTACAATATTGTAATTAGCCTCCAATAAAATTAAAGAAAAAAAAAAGGTAGAGGCTTCTTTATGTCACAGATAATCAGTTTAGACTGGGGAACCTGTCAGAAGTAATCACTTTAACTCATAACTTACTATGGTAATTCCATGCAAATTTTTGAAGTTGGTGGAAGCAGCAAGGTTGACTTGTTTATTTCTCTTATAACCCAGAGAAATGTCAGTTCAAAGTGTTCCTGAAACCATGAATTGGGAGGGACATTTAGACCTTCAGAAACATATTTGAGATTTTAGGGAAAGGTGCTGGTAACTGATCTCTGCGATCAGTAGTTGAATGCCTTTCAGTGGTGTTTACCTTCTGGTTTTTGGTCTGAACTGATTTGTCATTTCAGTCACCTCCTTCACCATGAGAAGGCATAAGTCTATGACTCTGATGGCTCTGCTTTCTTCAAAATGTATTTAAATGTCCAGTTCTTCAGTTTGTTCCCTGTCTGCTAGAGCAGTGCCGTGCTGTGCTAAGTTGCTTCAGTCATGTCTGACTCTGTGCGACTGTATGTACTGTAGCCTTCAAGATTCCTGTGTCTGTGGGCTTCTCCAGGCAAGAATAATGGAGTGGGTTGCCATTTTCTCTTCTAGGGGATCTTCCCCACACAGGGATCAAACCTGCAGCTCTTGCACTTCATGCATTGCAGGTGGATTCTCTATTGCTGTACCACCAGGGAAGACCAAAGCAATGCCCCTTGGCTTTTAAATCTGCTCCTGCATTCCACAGTAACATTCTTTGAATTGCTTATCTTTGAACCACTATTTCTGATGTTCTCTGCTGCCATCCCTATGTCTTTTGTATGGCTGTGCTCTAGAGACTTTGCTCTTCATCTCTATAGCTTTCATGTCCTTTTGTCTTGCTCCCAGTTACTCTGTTACCTCCTTGAGTATTTTTCCAAGTTCAGGATTGCCTCCCTAACTGTGAATTTAACTGTCTAGAATGGTACCTGTTATGTTTCTGACAATTCTGTAGACCACTGTCTTCTTGATGCATGGACATATGGACCAGTTTTACAAACTTTCTTCATGGTCTTACAGTACTCTATGCCGTTACATAACACTCACAGTGTTTACTTCTTCCTTTTAAAACATATGGTCCTCTATGAAAGGAGGAGGAAGAAGTGTTTGTCTTCTGTTCTGTTTTTTAACAAGGTAAAATCGATTCATCACTTTTTTGTAATGACAACACATAATCAATCATGTGGTTTTTGGCTTTAAAAAAATCAACTTCAGACCGTGGAATAGTTCTTGAAATTGTAACAGTTTAAGATTTTTTTAAAACTTTGGCTGCTATAGCTTTATTTTTAAATTTGAGAAAGATTAGCAATTTCTTCTTTAAAAATTAAAATTTGTAGTTCTGATGCTATAAAAATTGGGGTTAGGGCAGTTATTGAAAGCAGTTTATGTACCATGAGATTTCACTTTAGAGATCCTAGTTGTAGGATAGTTGATCTCTAAATGAAGACTGTAAAATTACGAAATCTTAAGTCATTTTGCTAAGAAGTCAAATAAAAATTAAAGAATCCTAAGCACTAATCTTGGAATGCGGCTTTCCAGACAATGATAACATGGAGAATTATTAAGAATAATAATACAAAGAAGAAATGGAACCTTGAGCCAGTCTGGAAACATGAAATAGAGTCTCTCCAAGTTTGAAGGAACACTGTGCTCTTTTGAAAAAAAAGTGTTGTAAGAGCATGTACATGACTTTACTTAATCTTTTAAATGAAAAGAAAAACTTTTTAGCAGCTGCACCGAACAAGATGTTCTATTTTTTTAAGAAAGAAAAACACTTTTCTAATTAATCAAGAACAGCAGGAGTTCACATTATATTCTTTCTCTTCAACTCTGACTTTTATTAGCTTGAGAAGTTTGTTGTGGTCTTTTGTACATGAGAGTAGTCATCTAGCCTGGAACTTAGAGTTTTCTCCTGCAGGAGGAACAGGATAGAATGTGTATAGGACAGAATGACTGTGTGCCTCCTGGGCTGTTGACCACCCGAGGTTCTGATTGTAGAACATGTGTCTTGACATCACAAGCTATGTGAGCATTCTGAAAATGCTAGACAGGAGCACTGCAGCTTGTTTGGAAATTCATGGCAATACAACCAACTGGAATGTGAACAGAAACATGCTCACTTCTTCCCTGGCTGGGTTGTTTCAGGTGAAGCTGCACTTCTTGGGTCTTAGGTGCTTGCTGTTAGAGGTAGGAGGTGCTCACCTCCAATGCAATGGGCAAAGCATACCGCCATGAGTCCAGAGGTCTGAGTTAAGTTAAGGTCTTGACACTGTCTTTACTGACATGATGCAGATGACTGATAGACTCGACTCATCCAAGCCTCACCTTTCTCCCTGGTAAACTGGAGTGTTTAACGATTTTAATCACAAAGAATTGTTTGGAAGACCAAATTTGCTGCCTATAATGTGATGCAACATAATGACCATAAGCACAGCTCTTGTAGTTAAGTCTTTATTTGTTTAATTAATAAGTATTTATGACAGCTACTATGTGTTAGGCACTCTGCTAGCTGGTGATTAAAAGCTCCCCTTATCGAATTTACTCCATAGTAGAGGAGACAGAAAATAAATACTTAAGCAAGCACATGAATTTATCATTCAAAAACACATGGGGGATATATTGAAATGAACAAGGTTTGATGAAGGAGTACTTAAAGGAGGAAACTACTCTAGACTGGATTGTTCCGCAGTGTTAGAGAGGTATGCTGGCTTTACTTCTTCTTAAGTCTGGGAACCTTCAGTTCAGTTCATTCGCTCAGTCATGTCCGACTCTTTGCAACCCCATGAACCGCAGCACGCCAGGCCTCCCTGTCCATCACCAACTCCTGGAGTCCACCCAAACCCATGACCATCAAGTTGGTGATGGCATCCAACCATCCCATCCTCTGTCGTCCCCTTCTTCTCCTGCCCTCAATCTTTCCCAGCATCAAGGTCTTTCAGTGAGTCAGTTCTTCATATCAGGTGGCCAGAGTATTGGAGTTTCAGCTTCAGCATCTGTCCTTCCAATGAATATTCAGGGTTGATTTCCTTTAGGATGGACTGGCTGGATCTCCTTATAGTCCAAGGGACTCTCAAGAGTCTTCTCCAACACCATAGTTCAAAAGCATCAATTCTTTGGCACTCAGCTTTTTTTATAGTCCAACTCACACATCCATACATGACCACTGAGAAAACCACAGCCTTGACTAGACGGACCTTTGTTGACAAAGTAATGTCTCTGCTTTTAAATATGCTGTCAAGGTTGCATTGCTTTCCTTCCAAGGAGTAAGCGTCTTTTAATTTCATGGCTGCATACACCATCTGCAGTGATTTTGGAGCCCCCCAAAATAAAGTTAGCCACTGTTTCCCTCTCTATTTCACATGAAGTGATGGGACCAGATGCCATGATCTTACTTTTCTGAATGTTCAGCTTTAAGCCAACTTTTTCACTCTCATCAAGAGGTTATTTAGTTCTTCTTCACTTTCTGCCCTAAGGGTGGTGTCACCCACACATCTCAGGTTATTGATATTTCTCCCAGCAATCTTGATTCCACCTTGTGCTTCTTCCAGCCCAGCGTTTCCAATGATGTACTCTGCATATAAGTTAAATAAGCAGGGTGACAATATACAGCCTTGATGGACTCCTTTTCCTATTTGGAACCAGTCTGTTGTTCCATGTCCATTTCTAAGTGTTGCTTCCTGACCTGCATAGAGATTTCTCAAGAGTTATTCTTGCCACCTCTTCTTAATATCTTCTGCTTCTGTTAGGTCCAGACCATTTCCGTCCTTTATCAAGCCCATCTTTGCTTGAAATGTTCCCTTGGTATCTCTAATTTTCTTGAAGAGGTCTCTAGTCTTTTCTATTCTGTTCTTTTCCTCTATTTCTTTGCATTGATTGCTGAAGAAAGCTTTCTTATCTCTTCTTGCTATTCTTTGGAACTCTGCATTCAGATGCTTATATCTTTCCTTTTCTCCTTTGCTTTTCACCTCTCTTCTTTTCTCAGCTATTTTTAAGGCCTCCTCAGACAGCCATTTTGCTTTTATGCCTTTTTTCCATGGGGATGGTCTTGATTCCTGTCTCCTGTACAATGTCACAGACCTCTGTCCATAGTTCATCAGGCACTCTGTCCATCAGATCTAGTCTCTTAAATCTATTTCTTATTTCCACTGTATAGTCAAAAGGGATTTGATTTAGGTCATACCTGAATGGTCTAGTGGCTTTCCTCACTTTCTTCAATTTCAGTTTGACTTTGGCAATAAAGGAGCCTTAAGCTATTAAAAAAAAAAAACTTATTCTCAAAATTAGCTGGAGAATGGCAGTGAAACTCAGCAGAAAATGTATCTGAAGTAGGTGGACATCTCCATCTATTAACATATATGTTCAAGAGACATGCCACTTTCTAGTTTTTTGGTAAATGAATTCAGTTTGTGTTACTGTGGCAAAAGGGGTGTAGTTTAATAAATTCAGGGTATCTCCTTTTTCTATAGTGTTACAAGACTGTATGTTGTCACCCTGTTTATTAAATTTATATGCAGAGTACATCATGATAAATGCTGGGTTGGATGAAGCACAAGATGGAATCAAGATTGCCAAGAGAAATATCAATAACCTCATATATGCAGATGATACCACCCTTATGGCAGAAAGTGAAGAAGAACTAAAGAGCCTCTTGATGAAAGAGGAAAGTGAAGAAGTTGACTTAAAGTTCAACATCCAAAAAACTAAGATCATGGCATCCAGTCCCATCACTTCATGGCAGATAGATATGAAAACAGTGGAAACAGTGACAGACTATATTTTGGGGCTCCAAAATCTCTGCAGATGGTGACTGCAGCCATGAAATTAAAAGATGCTTACCCCTTGGAAGAAAGTTATGACCAACCTAGACAGCGTATTAAAAAGCAGAGACATTACTTTGCCAAAAAAGGTCTGTCTAGTCAAAGGCATGGTTTTTCCAGTAATCATATATGAATGTGAGAGGTGGACTATAAAGAAAGCTGAGCGCCGAAGAATTGATACTTTTGAACTGTGGTGTTGGAGAAGACTCTTGAGAGTGGCTTGAACTGCAAGGAGATCTAACCAGTCCATTCTAAAGGAAATCAGTCCTGAATATTCATTGGAAGGACTAATGCTGAAGCTGAAACTCCAATACTTGGCCACCTGATGCAAAACACTGACTCATTTGAAAAGACCCTGATTCTGGGAAAGATTGAAGGCAGGAGGAGAAGGGGATGAAAGAGAATGGGATGGTTGGATGGCATCACTAACTCGATGGACATGAGTTTGAGTAAGCTTCGGGAGATGGTGATGGACAGGGAAGCCTGGCATGCTGCAATCCATGGAGTCACAAAGAGCCAGACATGACTGAACTGACATGCCTTGTACACCTTTTGGTCTTGAGTTCCTTTTTTATTCCAGTCACAAAGCTTCTTCAGGGTCACACACTCAAATGGCTCATGTTACTGTGGTTTCGGGTGCTTATTGGGATGGAAGGGATCTCTTTCCTAGTGGAACTATGGAACACTTTGTTTCCATGCTTCTGAACCTCTAATTCTCTCCTGTACCCTGTGGTCCCTCCTACTTACATTCTGCCTGAGCTGATGTAGAGGGCGGGGGGAAGCACAGGTAAAGTGAGGAGCCTGG
This sequence comes from Madoqua kirkii, assembly GCA_006408675.1. NCBI lineage: Eukaryota > Metazoa > Chordata > Mammalia > Artiodactyla > Bovidae > Madoqua > Madoqua kirkii. The sequence continues at coordinate 8,616 of SJYC01076528.1, forward strand.
GGTACTGCATGTCTAAATTCCCCTGGCCTCTGGCAACCTACTCCAGTGTTCTTGCCTGGAGAATCCCAGGGACGGGAGAGCCTCATGGGCTGCCGTCTGTGGGGTCGCACAGAGTTGAACATGACTGAAGTGACTTAGTAGCATCACCATTACCTCTGTGATCATTACCTAGTCTTAGGCTCTAGGGAAGGTTTTGCTATTATGTATCTCATTCTTCTAAATATTTTGTATATAACCAGCCTAGGCTTTGAAGACTTGAGAACCAAAACATAAGAGCATTTTTTTCTGTTCTTATTTCCTCCTCTGTAGCAATGAATGCCCTCAATGTTTGGTGGTGGGGAAAGGTGTTACGTACCCAGTAGCCATTTCCCAGTCTTTCTTGCTGAAAGAGCCCCCATTTCTTAGCCCACATGAACTCACAGCCTAAGCCACATCCAAGCCAATCATGCTCCCAATTGTCTTACTAGTGACTGGTTTAAGTGTAGACTGTTGAAGCAATCCCAACCAAAGAGACGTAAAAGGACACTGGCTGGAGGGTCTGGATGCTGTTTCCTTATTTAAGACAGAAAGAGTCTGGGTCCTTAATGATGCTGATGAGCGCTCTGTTAATCAACCCTAGAACATCCTAACTTCAGCTGCTTATTAAAATTAATATGAATATGAGATAAGAAAATTCTCATTGTTTAATTTGGGCTACTTGAGGCTTGCTATTATCTTGGAGTCAAAACATTCTAACTGATAAAGTAAGAAGAGAGCACAGTTTACAAAAGAATGCAGGGGAAAGAAATATGCTTATATCATCTCTGCTTTCTCTCTGAAGGAGGGAGAAAAGCATCTGGGAAAGGAGGGGCAGGACCCAGTATCTGGACAGAAATACCATGGGCTCACCAAGTGAGCCTGTTCTCAAATACTAGACTGTGTTTTTTCTCTTTGCATGTGACTGAAGGCCTGTTTAGGGTCTGCATGCAATTTTTTCTTTTTCCCTTATTCTCATTCAAATATTTATTAAGAATTTACTGTATGGTAGCCAGTGAATGTATACCGGCATATTACTTATACTTAGACCTATGTTCTATGGCCCTATTGTCTTGAAAACAATTGTTCTAAAAACTTGTCACTATAGTGACATTGTTCTGAGAGAAACGTAAGAGGTAGTAGAAGATCTCCACCATAGAATGGAGACTGTGCACCATGTGAAGGGTAGCAGAATATGTCACCCCAAAACATACCACTTTGGATTAAGGTTTATTTTCAGCTTCACACATTGAAGAAGGAAATGGGAACCCACTCCAGTGTTCTTGCCTGGAGACTCCCAGGGATGGAGGAGCCTGGTGGGCTGCCATCTGTGGGGTTGTACAGAGTTGGACACAACTGAAGTGACTTAGCAGCAGCAGCAGCAAAGTCTATTAGGAAAAAGTGGATATCAGAAAAGCTCTTTGCCATTCCCTGCATTTCCCTAAAAGCAGAGCATAAATGTATAAAGATGTCCTCCCTTCTCTCTCTACCAGAAAGGATTGCAAGTGTGGCCTCACATCCAGATTCAGATTCCCACTGATAGAAATCTGCAAGACAAAGGGAATATGATTGGCTTTCCTGACCTAATCCTCTAGGACCAAAGGCAGAAAAAAGGTCCAGATCCAAGGAAGCAATGAGGGAGGCTGGCCAAGTGTGCAGCCTAGGAGTGCCCTCTGCAACCGGAGAGAATGAAGCTGATGCTGAGAATGGCATCTGACCCTCTGAAGTTCGTTCACAAGGTTCTCAACCATTCAGAGATGAGCCACCAAGACACTGAGGTGTTTAGTAAAAATTAACTATATCTTCATCTTGAGCCTTTTTTGTTGGGTGTGTGTTTGTTTTTTTTTTTTTTTTTCTTTTGCACTTTCATTGAGAAGTCAATAAATTTTCATCCCTAGGCCCGGATTTGCTGCAGTGGCTTGAAGCCCTGGAAACAGATCACATTCTTTTATTCCTCTCCCTGCCTGACATGTTTGGATACAGTCATACTGCTCTTTAGGACAAGCAGGGTCACCACATGATAGTCACTCTTGGCTGAATCTGGAGGGAACACATTTGTAAGCGGCAGACACCTGACATGATGAAGGCCCAGTGGAGCTGGGGTTCTCACTTGCCAACAGCCCTTTGCCCATTTGGGCAGCCTGCCCTGGAGAGGTGAGAGCATCTCTCTGGATTCTGTCCTGCCTGCCAATGGCCTGGGCAGGGGAACAAGGGGTGTTCCATGGGCAAGAATCCACAGTCTGGCTGGAGAGCATCCTCGAGTCATTTATTTCTCCATTCCTTAATGGCTCAGGCTTTGGAAAGCCAATGTGGAAACTGGATGCACTGGGATTCAATGCATATCTTGTGTCTTTCTCTCTGCCATCTCAGGTCTGCCTTGAAGCAGCCTCAACATCACCCTGAGAAGCAGCATCCAGACCCATGATGGGACCTCAAGTACCATCTGCCCTTGTTTTGACCACACATCTCCAGCTGTTTATGCAAGTGTGGCCTCACGTCCAGATTCAGAGAGTTCAGAGAATTGTCCTGAGAGCCTGCTCTTTTACAGTGAGTTGCTATTTGGATCCAGGAGGTGGGTGGGCAAGGGTAGAATGCTGTTTGGAGCAACTTCAAATTGTACATGACTACCATGTGCTCTGTGTCAGGAGACCCTGGAGACATTTTGTGCCTCCACAGATTCCCAAGGGACACAATTTGTCAGAAAGATTGTTTCAGCAGGTAGAGCATTTAAAGTTTGGAATCTTATTATCAGCGACTTTAACTCTTTAGGCAGAGCTAGCTTCTGGTATAGGAGGAGAGAGTACTTGCTAAGTAAGCCAGCCTTCCTTTATTTATGCAGAAATATATCTGCCACAGATCTGTCAACTTGTCTAAAAGTCCCCACACTGGAACCTCATTGCTGAGGGTAAACATATCTCCCTTGAAAAATAGAACTGCAGAAGTGATGAAGAGGAAGCTTTGCGATCACATGGTCCTGACCTCCACCTCCATGCTGAGAGATCTCGGGCAAGTCATTTCTGTACCTGTGCAGAAGGTAGGAGCAATTTCTGAGCTCTCTTCCAGCATCCAGTTACAGTAGGATTCTGTCCAGGCTCAAAGTTTGCTCCTTCTTGAAGCCCTTCCTAATCATTCCAGCTCTCACTGATTTTTTTTCTCTTTCTGAGTCTGTGTCATGCCATCCAGTCCTGGTCATTTGCATGATCTTGGATTGCTTTCTGTATTTTCAGTGTATGTAAGTAGTGTTGTTTGGACAAGGCAATAAAGTCTTTGAGGGTAGGAAATATAAGTTTTATGCCTCTTAAAACATTGCTGCATAAATCTGACTGATAAAAGCAATTGATTGGAGATGTTAATTTAATTGTTTACTGTCTCTTTCACAAGAAGACTGTAATAATTCAGTAATTCTGAATCTTTTCTGGGATAAACATAGTCAAATCTTAGTTTTCCAGATTAATAACAATGGTAATATCTAGAAGGCAACAGCTTTTGACAGTTTCCAAAGAATTTTCCCATTTATTATTTCATTTTAACCTCTTAAAAACTCTATGTAGGTAAATGGTACCAACATGGTTATCTCCATGTTATAATTGATAGCATTTACTTAATATCATATGGTGATTTAGTAAAAGGTATAGGTCTGGTGTCCAAGTATGCTGATCTCAGGTTCATTGTTCTTTCTGTTGTATTATATACTTCAGTTGCTTGGTTTCTTTGGAAAGAGAAAGAGAAATTATATAATGGTAATTAAGTGGACTAAAATAAAGAATGTGGATGGGAGAGGGGCAGTATAGGTTTACTGTTGAGGATTCAGGGTCTGGGTGCTTATTAAAGATTTGGGATTAAATCTTCAGTCTAGATGTCATCATTTGCTAGCTTGTGATCTTGGGCAATTTAATTAAACTATCTAGCTCTGAGTTTCTCATCCTTAAAATGATTGTAATAATACCTACTCCAAGGAATTCTGAGCATCATATAATACACATGAAAAACTTCAAAGGCTTGGCACAGAGTGCTGCTTCATGGCTATTAACTATCATGGATATTACCGAGTGACATTAGATCGTTAGGCAGAGCAACCTTGGACAATTACAATTATGAAAGAGACTAGTTCTTCTTTTGCAATCAATATTTTTATTCTTTGAATTATTTTAAATTCACCAAATCAGGTTCTTACAGAACTTCTTTTATTGATGAACACAGCTAAATGTGGAACACAGATTCATGAAGAGGATGGGAGGAGAACTGATGGAAGACATTCCTGCTGAATTCATTTTCAAACTTGTCTACCCCAGTGTTTCCCAGACAACCTGTAGCAAAGGACCAGATTTTTCTTTTTTTGCCATACCACATGGCATGTGAGATCTTAGCTGCCTGACAAGGGATTGAACCATGCTTCCTGCACTGCAAGCATGGAATCTTAATCACTGAACCATGAGGGAAGTCCTTGAAGGACAAGATTAAAAAAAAATAATTTCCAGTTTTTATGGACTGGTGCTTTAAAAAAATATAATACGAAGTATTTCAGCAATGTTAACTTGCTATAAATGTTTCTAAGAGCTTACCCTTAGTTTCTGTTTTGATGTCACTGTAGATGAGTCCATGGATCACACCTGGAGAGGTTCTTGTCTCTCCCAAGTCCTTCCAAGTCAGCCTTTGCATGGCCAAAATGTAGCTGGTCTAATATCAGAGTGCTCCCCAAACCCAGAAGCCAAGTTGGCAGTATACTTTTGAATTGCTATTTTGTCTAGCTGAAAAATGTTCTCCCAAGATGCTGCTTTTCTGATAAAGCTTTTGTGCTCAGGTTTGGAAGTTTAATTACTGGAGAGTGAAATAAAAGATTTCAATCAATTAATGTAGTAAAATTCATCCAGTAAAATCCCCGTATAAGTAGGGGATAGAGGATGAAGATGAGAACTCAGAGTTGGATTAGACTGTGGTAATTTTCTGAAGGATGAGCTGTCCTAGAAAGCTTTGAGCTTGATTGCTTAGTCTCTAAGTTGGAAAATGGAGTTAAGAAATTAGTGAAATGATGGGAGAGCCATTAATGAGAAGCTAAATCAGGCCAGTGGTGCTAAGAAAGAAGGGAATGTCAGCATCAGTCTTGTAAGGGCTTTAGTGCGAGGATAGGCAGGTAGTCTTTCTCCTATGTCCTGTGACGTCAAGAAGCTCTTATTTATTGATTCATATACAGACATTTACACATTTGTATAAAATATACACATGTATTTACACATAAATATTTACATTTATTTGGCAAATATTTGACAAATATAGTGCCTTCCTAGCTTTTATTATGCATCAAAGATACAGCAACAAAGAAAACACTCAATTTTAGCTTATTAGGTAAACTCTCAATTAAAAGTGCACTTACAGTCAAAAGTGATGCTATGGTAATATACACTATTAAAGTCTAACCTGGTCTCTGAGATCAGAGAAAGATTTCCTTTAGAGGCAGTATTACCTATCCAGGTATAAATTAAAAGTTTCTAGGCAGAGGAAACAGCATATGCAGAGACCCTGTTTGTGTGAGAGAGCTTTGTGCATTTAAAAATCTGAAAGATGCCCAGGGTAGTTGGAAAGTTAAGAGGATGGAAGACTTTAAGATGAGGCAAAAGATGCAGAGAGGATTCATGAAATCTTCATGAAACACAGGCTTGCCTGTTTATCCTGGGCACCAAAGTTGCCCAATACAGCACTTTGAACAGGAATAAAGAGTGCTACAAGAGATTTACATCGTGGAAATACTATTTGGCTTCTGTATGGAAAACTGATAGAACCTTGAAAGTCTTATCAGGTGACCAGTCACTGATGAGATCTGAGCTAAGGTGTTCTGAGCTTTGGTGGTAGCCGTAGAGGTGAAGAGAAAGGGATTAGAGATGAATGGGCAGGACTCTGCATTTTGGGAATGTGGAACATGAAAGAGATGAAGTGGAAGATAGCTTTCAGGCTTCCCTGATAGCTCATATGGTAAGGAATTTGCCTCAGCGTAGGAGAACCAGATTTGATTGCTGGGTTGGGAAGATCCCCTGAAGGAGGAAAAGGCAACCCACTCCAGTATTCTTGCCTGGAGAATCCCATGGACAGAGGAGCCTGGCGAGCTATAGTCTATGGAGTCACAAAGAGATAGACATGGCTGAGTGACTGACCCTTTCCTTTCCTTTTTGCATTTTGGGAATGTGGGGCATGAGAGAGACGGAGCAGTGGAAGTTAGCTTTCAGGTTTCTGGTTTGGGTGATGGATGAATAATGATGCCTTTCACAGGAAGGGTCTAGAGTAGAGGGTGGAGGTGGAGATTTGGTTGGGAGGTAAGTTCTACTTTTGACATGTTGCCCCTGAGGTTCTCATGGGAAATCTAAGGGAGAAATGTCCAGAAGCCACTTAGATGTATGGACTCAGAAACTCAAGAAATATGGGGGTATAATTTGAGATAAAATATTACGCCAGCTCCTCCTAGCTCTGAGGCAGGGCTGGCATAACTTTCCTAGCAATTCTTTCTTGTTATGCAGTTCTCCTCCACCCTAAGGGCTTATGGCATCACCTCGCCACTACTAGAGCCCTCATCTGCCCTTCCTCTCTTGACAGCATCGCATGTTATGGGCTTCTCATCAAAACTTAAACTGTCTTGTGCATGGTAGGTGATAGATGAGTTCAGTTAAATTCTTTCAGTGGCATATGGTTTGTTGAACAGCTGTCCCATTTTTGAAGATCCTGTGTTTGAAAGGGTTAAATGTGTTCTCTCTCCTGCTCCCCACTATCCCTGCCTACTTGAGTATATTTGCATCATAGCAGGACAATTCTCTAAGAGATCTTTCCCTCAGACATTGTTCTTCTGCCTTTAAAATAGCATGCATTACTTCTTCTTACCTTTGTTTATTATCCTATGCTACCTTTTATAATGGCTTCCCTGGGGGCTCAGGGGTAAAGAATCCACCTGCCAATCAGGAGACGTGGTTCAGTGTCTGGGTTGGGATGATCTCTTGGAGAAGGAAATGGCAACCTACTCCAGTATTCTTGCCTGGGAAATTCCATGGACAGAGGAGTCTGAAGGGCTATAGTCCACAGCGTTGCAAAGAGACTGACACAACTTAGCAACTGAGCACAAACACCTTTTATAATAGATTTTTTCCCTTTTTTTCTGGTGTATTCATCTCCCCCAATAAATGATAAGTTCCCTGAGAATATAAGCCTTACTTTTAATTTTCTTTACCCTGAACAATGTCTAGTACAGTGCCAGCTGAATTCATTTGTTGAAAAACACTCATGTAGCATCAGATACACACGTATCTCTATAGGGGAGATCACAAAGGTCATGGAGGTATTCTGACATAGAAGGTGAGTGGGCCATAGAGAAATATGGTGTGAGAAGGACATATAGACGGTTGTGTATTTACTGCTGAGGTTGACTTTGTCAAGCTCATACACACAGGGATATAGAAGGCATGGTTGCCAATACTTACAGTATCAGAGTCAGGTTGATTCCTGTGGCTGAACCATACTCTAGCAAGGTCCATCTCTTTTCATCGAGGACTTTCTCCTCGTAGCAGTGTCTTACTCTGAGTGAGTTTCATTGACTTCACTTGCTCATGTGTCTATCCTGTCAACTTCATGTGGTCAGAACTTGACTTGGAGCCCTGGCTCAGAATATGGCCAAAGGGCCAATGATGAGAGACACGTTTGTGCTAGAGACTGATCTCCTGCCTTGCCTAATAGCTGCCTTCTGTGGGAGCCTCCTTGTTCCTACCCTGGACTAGCAGAGCTGTTTGTGATTGCCCAGGCTTCCAAACACTGCTGCTTGCAAATCAGTTCCTGACGAAGGAATTTCAGTCATTATTTGCATTTAACGGATGAAATAACAGAGGGGACACACAGAGACTCACAAATACAGACAGACAGACGCTGAGACAGACAGGCAGATCAACACTGGATAGGAAGATCTAGTAGAAGGGCTGAAGAATTTATGTACAGTTGCAGTATCTGACCCAAGATGGCCAGACTAATGGATTTTCTATTGTTTCTCTTTATTCTTCATCGATGTCCTCTTTCTTCCCTAGAAATTTATTATTCTGGATCACTTATTTCTTCTCTCCTCTGTTCTCCAAAATGAGCTTTCTTCCTCTTCTCTGTCAGAACCTGGTTGTCCTGTCTTCCAATCATTCAGTGTTATGCCCTTGTTGTGTAGCTTATATCACAAACCACTTCAGGATTGAGTGGTTCAACTGGCAACTCCTCAAAGATAAACATTCTTCTTCTAAAGAAATCCTTTGATGTTAAGGCGTGAATACAGGTGTTTGGCAGACTTCACCTCAGATGAGGAAAAGATATTGGCAGGGAATTTTTCTGGCAGGTAAACCTGATCAGAAGAGCTTTCCCCAAAAGGAAAATGTATTTATTCCTATTATAGCAAAAATCAGTAATACATTCTTTGTATAGAAAACTTAGTACATACAAGTTGGAAAAAATCCACCAAATTTTCTATATCCTGAAAAAATCTGATATGAATATTTTAATATTTATTTCCATATTTGTTTTTCACTACAATTTTTTTCTCTTTAAGAAAAACGTACTTGAAATTAATTTGACATATAACATGTACATTTAAGGTGTACAATATGTTATTTGATGCATTTATGTATTATAAGAATGCCATTGTTGTAATAATTAGCATCATCTTATATAATTTTTTAAACTGGAGGATAATTGCTTTACAATGTTGTGGTGGTCTCTGTTGTGCCTCAACACAAATCAGTCATAATTCTATATATACCCCCTCATGCTTGACCCTGTCTCCCCAACCGTTTGACTCATCTTGGTGGTTATCCTGGAGCACCAAGCTGGGCTCCTGTGCTTATAGCAGCTTCCAGCAAGTTATCTATTTTACACATGATAGTGTTTACATGTCACTGCTACTTTCTCAATTTCTCCTACTCTTTTCTTCCCCTGACTGTGTCCACCAGACAAGTCTCTATGTCAGTGTCTCCATTTCTTTCTGTAAATAGGTTCATCAGTACTATTTTTCTAGATTCCATATACATGTGTTAATATATAATATTTGTTTTTCTCTTTCTGACTTACTTTACTCTGTGTAACAGGCATGCGCTTTACTACAACTGACTCATACTTATTCCTTTTCATGGCTGAGTAATATTCCACTGTATATATGTACCACAACTTCTTCATCCATTCGTCTGCTGATGGGCATCTAGGTTGCTTTCATGTCCTGGCTATTGTAAATAATGCTGCATAAACACTGAAGTGCACGTGCCTTTTTGAATTGTGGTTTTCTCAGGGTATACGCCCAGTAGTGGGACTACTAGGTCATATGGTAGTTTTATTCTTAGTTTGTTAAGTAATCTTCATACTGTTCTTCATAGTGGCTGTACCAATTTACATTCCCACCAACTGGGCAGTAGGGTTCCCTTTTCTCCACACCTGCTCCAGCATTTATTGTTGGTAGTTTTTTTGATAAGGACATTCTGATTAGTGTGAAGCAAAACCTCATTGTAGTTTGATTTGCATTTCTCTAGTAATGAGCTGTGCTGAGCATCTTTTCATGTATTGGCCATCTGTATGTCTCCTTTACGAAATGTCTGTTTAGTTCTTCTGCCCATCTTTTGATTGGGCTTTTTGTTTTTCTGATATTGAGCTGTATCATCTGCTTATATATTTTGGAGATTAATCCTTTGTCAGTTGCTTCCTTTGTCATTATTTTCTCCCATTCTGAGGGTTGTCTTTTAATCATGTTTATTATTTCCTTTGCTGTGCAAAAGCTTTTATGTTTAATTTGGTCTCATTTGTGTATTTTTGTTTTTATTTCCATCACTCTAGGAGGTAGATCATAGAGGATCTTGCTGTGATTTATGTCAAATAGTGTACTGCCTATGTTTTCCTCTAAGAACTTCTTAGTTTCTGGCCTTACATTGAAGTCTTTAATCCATTTTGAGTTTATTTTTGTGTATGGTGTTAGGCAGTGTTCTAGTTTCATTCTTGGACATTTAGCTGTCCAGTTTTCCCAGTACCACTTATTGAAGAGGCTATCTTTTCTTCATTGTATGTTCTTGGCTCCTTTGTCAAAGATAATGTGCCCATAGGTATGTGGGTTTATTTCTGGGTTTTCTTCTTGTTCCATTGATCTATATTTCTGTTTTTGTGCCAGTACCATACTGTCTTGATGACTATAGCTTCATAGTATAATCTGAAGTCAGGAAGGTTGATATTTCCAGCTTCATTTTTCTTTTCTAAGATTGCTTAGCTATTAGAGTTCTATTGTGTTTGAATACAAATTGTGAAATTTTTGTTCTAGTTCTGTGAAAAAATACCATTGGTGGTTTGGTAGGGATTGCATTGAATCTGTAGATTGCTTTAGGTAATATAGTCATCTGACGGTATTGATTCTTCCAGTCCAAGAACATGGTATGTGTGTGTATATATATGTGTGTGTGTGTATGTACACACACATACATATATCTCCATCTGTTTGTGTCATCTTTGATTTCTTTCATCAGTGTCTTACAGTTTTCTGTATACAGATCTTTTGTCTCATTAGTTACGTTTATTCCTAGGTATATTACTCTTTTCGTTGCAGTGGTGGATGAGACTGTTTCTTTAATTTCTGTTTCTGATTTTTCATTGTTAGTGAATAGGAATGCAAGGGGTTTCTGTGTATTAATTTTATATCCTGTGACTTTACTATATTCATTGATTAGTTCTAGCAGTTTTCTGGTGTCATCTTAGGGTTTTCTATGTATAGTATCATGTCATCTGCAAACAGTGAGAGTTTTACTTCTTCTTTTCCAATCTAGATTTCTTTTATTACTTTTTCTTTTCTGATTGCCATGGCTAGGACTTACAAGCTATATTGAATAATAGTGGAGAGAGTGGGTACCCTTGTCTTGTTCCTGATCTTAGAGGAAATACTTTTAGTTTTTCACTGTTGAGAAAAATGTTTCCTGTGGATTTGTCATATATGGCCTTGAGGTAGATTACTTCTATGCCTACTTTCTGGAGAGGTTTTATGATAAATGGGTATTGAATTTTGTTGAAAGTTTCTCTGCATCTATTGAGATGTCCATATGGTTTTAATCTTTCAATTTGTTAATATGGTATATCACATTGATTAATTTGCATATATTAAAGAATCCTTGTATCCCTGGGATAAATCTCTCTTGATCATGGTATATGTTGCTGGATTCTGTTTGCTAGAATCTTGATGAGGATTTTTGCATCTATGTTCATCAGTGCTATTGGCTTCTAATTTTTTTTTTTTTGTTTGTGATATCTTTGCCTGGTTTTGGTACCAGGGTGATGGTTGCCTTGTAGAATGAGTTTGGGAGTTGCCTTCCTTTGCAATTTTCTGGAAGAGTTTGAGGAGGATAGATTAGCACTTCTCTAAATGTTTGGTAGAATGCACCTGTGAAACCATCTGGCTCTAGATTTTTGTTTGTTGGAATATTTTGATTACAGTTTGATTTCCATGCTTGTGATTGGTCTGTTCATATTTTCTATTTTTTCCTGGTTCAGTCTTGGAGGGTTATACTTTTCTAAGAATTTGTCCATTTCTTCCAGGTTGTCAATTTTATTGGCATATAGTTTATTGCTGATAGTAGTCTCTTATGATCCTTTGTATTTATGTGTTGTCTGCTGTAACTTCTCCTTATTTGTTTCTAATTTTATTGACCTGAGTCTTCTCCTTTTTTTTCTTGATGAGTCTGCTTAATGGTTTATTACTCTGAATACAATTTTGCATTTTTCAGTTGCATTTTAGAAACAGCTTTACTGAGGTATGATTAATATACAAAAAGTTGCAATATTTAATGTATACAACCTTATTAAGTTTTGAGATAAATATACATCTGTGAAACTTTCACCACAATCTGCCATAAACATATTCATTACCTCCAAAAGTATAATTTTGGGAGGTTTAAATGATATGGTTGTTGTCACACTATAACTCATTTTTTTGTCTGCCTATTTTTATTTAGTATTTTAACTAATATTTCCCAAGGTTCTTCAAGAATATAATATTTAATATACTTGTCATATAAAGTAGAAAGTTCTTTTAGACTTAATTTAGCTTAAAATTCCTCAACTGGACCTTTGGGTGATTATTTGTTACGAGTATTTCCAGTTTTCCTTGAGAAATAACACTGTGATGAACAGTCTTTAAAGAATAGGTGTACATTAATTTTTACTAATAGTTTTTTACTCATAAAAATGTAGTAGTATCTGAAATCATGATGTGATATTTTCTCCAAGTCTTTACAAAGTTCTGTAACACAAAAATTCTTCTTTACTTTCTCTTTCTGAAGAAATGCTCCTTCAGATGCCCTCATCTGTGAAGTTTTCCTAGGTCTTATAAGATTGATAACTCCCTCCTCTAGGCTCACACAGACTTCTGTTTAGCCACAAATCACAGAATCACATTGTGATGACTTAGCCCAAAACTTACTTCTTGGAGATCCCCATGACCTCTTTGTCTTATTCTAGGTAAGTACCTTTGTTCACTGTTCATGTGGTGGTTCTAGACTTACCCTACATGGCATGTACTATAATTACAGTTCATTAGCTAGTTGGGTGAGCCTTTATTCAGGCTTGCCTATTTCACTGGGATTAAGTTGACGTTTCCCTCCTTGTTTATGCTCTGTCCTCAGAGCTTC
>SJYC01076529.1:0-13841 GCA_006408675.1 Madoqua kirkii
CAGACTGCCTGACCTGCCTCTTGAGAAATCTGTATGCAGGTCAGGAAGCAACAGTTAGAACTGGACATGGAACAACAGACTGGTTCCAAATAGGAAAAGGAATATGTCAAGGCTGTATATTGTCACCCTGTTTATTTAACTTAGATGCAGAGCACATCATGAGAAATGCTGGACTGGAAGAAACACAAGCTGGAATCAAGATTGCCAGGAGAAATATCAATAACCTCAGATATGCAGATGACACTACACTTTTGGCAGAAAGTGAAGAGGAGCTAAAAAGCCTCTTGATGAAAGTGAAAGAGGAGAGTGAAAAAGTTGGCTTAAAGCTCAACATTCAGAAAACTAAGATCATGGCATCTGGTCCCATCACTTCATGGGAAATAGACGGGGAAACAGTGGAAACAGTGTCAGACTTTATTTCTTGGGGCTCCAAAATCACTGCAAATGGTGACTGCAGCCATGAAATTAAAAGACGCTTACTCCCTGGAAGAAAAGTTATGACCAACCTAGATAGTATATTCAAAAGCAGAGACGTTACTTTGCCGACTACGGTCCGTCTAGTCAAGGCTATGGTTTTTCCAGTAGTCATGTATGGATGTGAGAGTTGGACTGTGAAGAAGGCTGAGAGCCAAGCAATTGATGCTTTTGAACTGTGGTATTGGAGAAGACTTTTGAGAGTCCTGTGGACTACAAGGAGATCCAACCAGTCCATTCTGAAGGAGATCAACCCTGGGATTTCTTTGGAAGGAATGATGCTAAAGCTGAAACTTCAGTACTTTGGCCACCTCGTGAAAAGAGTTGACTCACTGGAAAAGACCCTGATGCTGGGAGGGATTAGGGGCAGGAGGATAAGGGGACAACAAAGGATGAGATGGCTGGATGGCATCACGGACTCGATGGATACGTGTCTGAGTGAACTCCAGGAGATGGTGATGGACAGGGAGGCCTGGTGTGCTGCAGTTCATGGGGTCACAAAGAGTCAGACACGACTGAGCAAATGAACTGAACTGAACTGAACTGAAATGAGTGAATGAATGACATGACTTTTCTTCTTGAGCAAAGAGAAACACTGAGCAAAGAGAAGATTAACAGATTTTGGCAAGAGAGGTCTCTTCCCTGTTTACCACCCTTCCAATTCCCTGAAGAGAAGGGACAGAAAAGGGAGAGAAAGCAGTGGGTAATCCAGAGATGAGCTGTCTCTGTCTTTGCAAGATGCTGACTCCACTTGCTTTGTGAGCCTAACAGGAAATTTGAGAGTGTTTCTAGACTTGGATGGTAAATTTTTTGCTCGTGTGATGCAGATTGAACCGTTTTTACATTTCATTTTCATTTCAGTTGGAGTCGGACATAAGGAGTCAAATGTGTGTTTTCAGCCCAACATCCTTCCCTGGGATGCCTTCTCTGACCCCCGTTTGTTAGGCTGGCAAGAAAGTTCATTAGGATTTTCCATCACATCTTAAGGAAAAACCAAAATGAAATTTTTGGCCAACCCAATGCAGTGGCAAGCTGTCCCCCTTGGACCTCACACCCTCTACGTTTATCCTCTGCTTTTTTTTGTCTCGGTTGAACATATGATCATCTGACATACTACAGATTTTCTTATTTTGTTAGTTTACTCTTCATCTCCTTATATCAGTCAGGAGGCAGAAAGCATTTAGATTATTGAAACAGGAAAAATGTAACATAAAGAGCTGTTTACTAGTAGAAGGTGGTTAATTACTGCTGCTGCTAAGTCGCTTCAGTTGTGTCCGACTCTGTGCGACCCCATAGATGGCAGCCCACTAGGCTCCCCTGTCCCTGATATTCTCCAGGCAAGAACACTGGAGTGTGTTGCCATTTCCTCTTCCAATGCACAAAAGTGAAAAGTGAAATTGAAGTCGCTCAGTCATGTCTGACTCTGAGCAACCCCATGGACTGCAGCCCACCAGGCTCCTCCGTTCATGGGATTTTCCAGGCCAGAGTACCAGAGTGGGGTGCCATCGCCTTGTCTGGTTAATTACTAAAAGAGGTAAAAGATGAGGTTTCACGAAGGAGTGCAGAAGAACAGATGAGAAAAGCAGCTAGTAGCTCTGGGCTGGGCAGGGAGTAGACGGGAAGGAACTGAGGACCCAGGGCGACAGTGCCCAGCCCACTTTCTGTTCTTACCCCCAGGCTACGGTTCAGGCCTCTTTCAGGAGTGTGCGACTACCCCAGACTGGCTACATAACACAGTGCGTGCGTGCTAAGTTACTTCAGTCATGTTCAACTGTTCGAGACCCTATTGACTGTAGTCTGCTAGTTTCCTCTGTCCATGGGATTCTCCAGGCAAAAATACTGGAGTGGGGTGCTGTGTCCTCCTCCAGGGGATCTTCCCGACCCAGGGACCGAACCCACACCTCTTCTGTTTCATGCCCTTGGCAGGCGGGATTCTTTACCACTAGCGCTGCCTGGGAAGCCCTCACATAATACACACTCAGTACAAAACAAAAATGCAAGGCTTCTTGTTCCATAGTTATTAAGCATTTCAAAATAGTGGCAGCAGAACGTGACATCAGTCAATGCAGGGCTTGTCTGAATTTAGGGCCCAAGGCTGACGGTGTAATCGTGTAGCTCTCTGGTGAAGGAAATGGCAACCCACTCCAGTGTTCTTGCCTGGAGAATCCCAGGGACGGGGGAGCCTGGTGGGCTGCCGTTTACAGGATCGCACAGAGTCGGACACGACTGAAGCGACTTAGCAGCAGCAGCAGCAGCTGGTGACTGCAGGCTTGAGTAGCCTGCTAGCAGCAAAGAAATTTGGCAGAGGGGGCAGGCTGGCTGGGATCTGTGGAAGCTGCTATTAAGGATGTGGACTGGCCTGGGCCTCTCTGCTGTGCAGAAACAGGCTGCTGGAGTGGGGACTGTGATGGTTTTTTAACTTTATTTTGATTGCACTAGTCTTTCTTTGCTGTACATCGGCTTTCTCTACTCGGTGCTACGCAGGCTTCTCTTGCTTGTGGAGGCGTCTCTTGAAAAGGGTCTCTAGGCACGCAGACTCAGTAGTTGTGGCACATGAGCTTAGGTGCTCAGTGGCAGGTGGAATCTTCCCAGACCGGAGACTGAACCCGTGTCTCCTGCATTGGCAGGCAGATTCTTATCCACTGTGCCACCAGGGAAGTCTGGGAGAGTGTGGTTTAAGGAAAGAGCCAGGCAGTTTACTAACCTTCAGGATTCTAGAAACTGTAGCTTCATACCCTTTGCCATTTTGTTGTCGCAAAGATATATTTCCAAGTTAGAACGCATTCTATTCACTCATATGTTATCTGGATTTACAATCTTGAACAGGTCTAAACAATGCCCAGAGTCTTACCCCCAGTCTTACAGATGTCTGTGGCAGTTCCGAAAGGGAGTGAAAAAAAGATCCAGCCCAATAGAAAGGGTGACACAAGATAGGATCACAGATGCGAAAAGAAAAGTTAATGTGAGGAGGGGCAGCAAAGGCTTTTTTTGTGTGTGGAAAAATAAACACAATATAAAATTTACCAACTTGACTATTATTATTTATTTTTACAGTCTATGGGGTCAGACATGACTTAGTGATGAAAAACATTTTATTTTAAAAATACTTGTTTCTCTATTTGGCTGCACCAGGTCTTAGTTGCGGCATACAGGACCCTTTAGTTCAGCATGTAGGATCTAGTTCCTTGACCAGGGATCAAACCCTGATCCCCTGTGTTGGGAGCATGGAGTCTTAGCCACTGGACCACCAGAGAAGTCCTTCAACTTCACTGTTTTAAGTGTATAGTTCAATAGTATTAAATATCTTCCTATTGTTATGTAATCAATCTCCAGAATTTTCCTTCTGAAAAAGCTCAAAACTGAAACTCAATCCATTCAACAATTCTCATTCCCCTTCTCCCCAGCTTCTGGCAACCACTCTTGTACTTCTTGTCTCTATGAATGTGGCCTCTAAATCTCTGGTAAGTGGAATCATACAGTATTTTATCTTTTGTGACTAGCTTATTTCACTTAGCATAACGTCCTCAAGTTTCATCCATATTGTAGTGTGTGTCAGAATTTCCTTTCTTTTTAAGGCTGAACAATATTCCCTTGTTTGCACATACCACATTTTATTTATGCATTCGTCTGGTGATGGATGGATACTTGGGTTGCTTCCACAGTTTAGCTACTGCAGTGGATAGCAGTGTACAAATATCTCTTTGAAACTCTGCTTTCAGTTCTTTCGGGTATCTACTCAGAAGCTGGATTGTTGGATTGTACAGTAGTTCTATTTTTAATTGATTTGAGGAGCCATCACACTGGTTTTTGTAAGGTTGGCACCATTTTACATTCCCATCAACAGTGCACAAAGGTTCATTGTCTCCAAATCTTCATCAACACTTGTGATTAAAAAAAAAAAAACTAGCCATCTTGTTGGATATGAAGAGGAATCTCACGGTGGTTTTGACAACTCCTTTTGAAATAGGAGGGAAGGAGGGCAGGGTGAGTGAAAAGAAAGAGATATTTTGAAGTAAACTGCCTCTTGAAAAACCTGTATGCAGGTCAGGAAGCAACAGTTAGAACTGGACATGGAACAACAGACTGGTTCCAAATAGGAAAAGGAATATATTAAGGCTGTATATTGTCACCCTGCTTATTTAACTTATATGCAGAGTGCATCATGAGAAATGCTGGACTAGAAGGAACACAAGCTGGAATCAAGATTGCCAATGGAAATATCAATAACCTCAGATATGCAGATGACACCACCCTTATGGCAGAAAATGAAGAACTAAAGAGCCTCTTGATGAAAGTGAAATAAGAGAGTGAAAAACTTGACTTAAAACTCAACATTCAGAAAACGAAGATCATGGCATCTGGTCCCATCACTTCATGGCAAATAGATGGGGAAACAGTGGAAATAGTGGCTTACTTTATTTTTGGGAGCTCCAATATCATTCCAGATGGTGATTTCAGCCATGAAATTAAAATGCTTACTCTGTGGAAGGAAAGTTATGACCAACCTAGACAGCATATTAAAAAGCAGAGACATTACTTTGCCAATAAAAGTCCATTTAGTCAAGGCTATGGTTTTTCCAGTGGTCATGTATGGATGTGAGAGTTGGAGTATAAAGATAGCTGAGCGCCGAAGAATTGATGCTTTTGAACTGTGGTGTTGGAGAAGACTCTTGAGAGTCCCTCGGACTGCAAGGAGATCCACCCAGTCCATCCTAAAGGAGATCAGTCCTGGTTGTTCATTGGAAGGACTGATGTTGAAGCTGAAACTCCAATACTTTGGCCACCTGATGCAAAGAGCTGACTTATTTGAAAAGACTCTGATGCTGGGAGGGGTTGTGGGCAGGAGGAGAAGGGGACAACAGAGGATGAGATGGTTGGATGGCATTATCGACTCGAGGGACATGGGTTTGGGTTAACTCTGGGAGTTGGTGATGGACAGGGAGGCCTGGCATGCTGTGGTTCATGGGGTTGCAAATAGTTGGACACAACTGAACGACTGAACTGAACCGAACTGAGAGGGACACTGAAGTAACTTATAGCTGATCTCCATTCTTAACCACTGGACCCACCAGGGAAGTCCCTGGTAATTCTTTTTAAAGCAACTTCTAGTTTGGTAGGAAAAGGTAAATAGAGAAAGAGATGAGAGCTCTATAAATGCCTTTCCCAACCACACCCTACCCTGCGCATACATGTTGGACAATCAATATTCATTGCTCCTGAGTCTCTCCTTCACTTTTGTCACATGCTCTGTAGTTGTTTGGTTGTAATGTTCTTTATATTAATACCATCACACAAGTGTCTTCAGATAGGAAGCTGGTGGTCAGGGACTGTGCCTTCTTAGGACTCAGCTCACTGAGACTAGAGCCCAGCACCGCTCCCACGGCTGCAGCCTTTAGGAGGCACTTTAGAAATTAACAAGCCCTGACTTTCCTCGGGTGATGTTGGGGTAAAGAACCCCCGTGCCAATGCAAGAGACATAAGAGATGCAAGTTCGATCCCTAGGTTGACCAGATCCCCAGGAGGAGGGCATGGCAACCCATTCCAGTGTTATTATGTGGAGAATCCCATGGACAGAGAAGCCTGGCAGGCTACAGTCCATAGCATCGCACAGAGTTGGACACGACTGAAGTGACTTAGCACACACACACAGCTTTCCTTGTTCACACAGGGAAACCAAGGCAGATCCAGGGGAGGTGGCTTACTTGACACAGACAGCAGCATAGAAACCACAAGTGATGAATACAGCATCTGCTTGCCCAGTTAACCTGTCAGTGTCCTGGAGACAGACAGCGACAGGTGTTGGCAACCCTCAGGATACAGCCCAGTGCAGTAAAACTCCCAGATACACAGAGGGGGTCAGGCAGGCTCAATGGTGGCCCTCTGGAGCCGACCTCACTGGAAAGGACTTGTGTGTACAGCTGGACTCCTGCTGGGGAAGCCGTGGCCCTCTGACCTGCCAGGCTGTTGCTTGTTATTTTTCTAAACAGCATATTCTGACCCTGCTTCCCCAGTCAGGAGCCTGCTGACCTCTCCTACCCTGCATCAGGACTTTGGTCCAGAGGTTTATGCTTCTTCCTGCTCTATCCCTTAATATAATGATTATACCTGAAAAGATAATTTAAGGAGGTTAAGGAGAATATTTACCATGCCTTGCCATTGCTTTGCTTCCCTCATAGCTCAGTAGGTAAAGAATCCACCTGTAATGCAGGAGACCCCAGTTGGATTCCTGGGTTGGGAAGATCCTCTGGAGAAGGGATAGGGTACCCACCCCAGTATTCTTGGGCTTCCCTTGTGGCTCCACTGGTAAAGAATCCCCCTGCAATGCAGGAGACCTGAGTTTGATCCCCGGGTTGGGAAGATCCTCGAGAAGGGAAAGGCTACCCACTCCAGTAATCGGGGCTGGAGAATTCCATGGACTGTCTAGTCACGGGGTCGCAGAGTCGGACACAACTGAATGACTTTCACTTCACTTCACTTCACCCTTGCTTTATTTTGGGTATATCTCTTTCCATACGTACAGACCATTTTACATTTCTATAATCATGGCACACCTCAGTACCTAAGAGCAGTAGTACCTACTTTGTGCCATGTGTGTGCATGCTTAGTCACGTCCTACTCTTTGCGACCCCATGGGTTGTAGCCCGCCAGATTCTTCTGTCCGTGGAATCTCTCTAAGCAAGAGTACTGGAGTGGGTAGCCATTTCCTACTCCAGAGGCTCTTCCTGACCTGGGATCGAACCCACTTTCCTTTCGTCTCCTGCATCAGCAGGCCAATTCTTTACCAGTGTGCTACTCGGAAGCCCATATCTACTTTGGCTCCCCTTAATGACTTGGTTCTTGGTACCATCCCTGGCATATAGCATGTGGTCAATAAAGGACCATTGAATGAACACTATTCTATCATATGCTTCTTTCATTTCACATGATATTCTTTCATTTCACATGATATTCTTTCATTTCCATGATAAGACCTCCCTATTTGTCATAGCAAGAGTAATTGTAATTTTTAATGGTTTGCCTAATGGCATGGAATAATTTTGACTGTCGTTTTTACTGTTCTAATTTTTTGTAAAAAATTTCATGTACATTTTATTTAGCTTCTTGGGAATTAGCTTCAAGTAAAAGAATGATTGTATTAAAGAGGTTTGGACAACTTCATGATTCCGTGAGTATTTCTTTTTAAAAATGTTTATTTATTTTTGGCAGGCCTGGAGCTTTGTTGCTGGGCATGGGCTTTCTCTAGTTGCAGTGCACCAGCTTCTCCTGTGGTGGCTTCTCTTGTGGATCCGGGGCTCTAGAGTGCACAGGCTCAGTATTTGTGGCTCACAGGCTTAGCTGCCCCGAGGCATGTGGAATCTTCTCAGACCAGGGATGGAACCCATGTTCCCTGCATTGACTAGAGGATTCTTAACCATTAGACCACCAGGGAAGCCCCAGTGAATATTCTTAAGGAGACAATGCTTTCTGGTAGAGACAATCCATTTCTGCTTTCTGTATGGTATATATTCATATTTCTATTTCTAGAGTGTGTCCTAGTCATTGATGAGGGGCACAGAAACCATCCCCAAGAGCCTTAATTCAGAACTCCTTGATGAGTCTAACAACATTCATCAGAAGCTCACTTGGTGCGATAGAACTGATCTTATGGTTTCCAAGTAATAAAATAGTCTATTGACAGAAATGGTGCCTTTTCCCTAGGTCCTGAAACAAAACTCCAAAAAAAATATGGCTCTGATCAGAGCAACGTCTTTACAGGCAACATCAAAGGAAGGCAGTCTTTGCTTTGATGCTGAATGAGACTTTGAGATCTCAAAACCTAAAAAAGTTTGTATGAATTTTATTGCTCCTCTAACAAGTCCCCACAAAGTTAGTGGCTTAAAACCATGCAAATTATCTTACAGTTCTGCAGAAGTCTGACATGGTCCTCGCTGGGCTAAAATCCACAGGTTTCATTCTTGTCTGCAGACTCTAGGGAAAATTCTTTCCTTGCCTTTCTCAGCACCTAGAAAGTGGAAGTGTTTGACAGAAAAGTCATGTCTGTCTCTTTGGGACCCCGTGAACTGTAGCCTGCCAGGCTCCTCTGTCTGTGGAATTTCCCAGGCAAGAATACTGCAGTGGGTTGCCATTTCCTTCTCCAGAGGATATTCCTGACCCAGGGATTCAACTTGGGTTTCCTGCACTGCAGACAGTTTCTTTACTGTCAGAGCCCCCAGGGAAGCCAGGCAGCTTCTAGAGGCTGCCCACATTCCTTGGTTTGGATATGGACCCTTTTTTCCATGTTCAAAGCCAGTAATATCACATTTCTCCCAGACCCTTGTCCTGTCGTCATCTCTCTGTCTCTTTCATCATAGCCTGGAAAGGTTCTCTGTTTTTAAAGAATTAATGTGTTTAGATAGGGCCCACCTGGATAATCCAAGACACTCTCACCATCTCAATGTCCTTAATCTTAATCACATCTGTAAAGTCTCTTTGGTTCAGAAAGGTAATATATTCACAGGTTTGGGGGATAAAAGATGTGGGTATTTTTGGAGGGAGGGATTATTGTGCCAACCACAAGATCTAACCTGGACATATATTTTAAAATTAAAACTATATACAGGACTTTCCTAGTGGTTCAGTGGTTAAAGACTTAGCCTTACAATGCAGAGGATGTGAGTTTGATCCCTGATCAAAGAGCTAAGATCCCACATGCCCCTCGGCCAAAAAAACAGAATATAAACAACAGAAGCAATAGTGTAACGAATTCAATAAATACGTTAAAACAGTCCACATCAAAAAAAATCTTAAAAGAACAATATGCATTGACAGAACATGTAACATTATTCATTCACTTATATAAGGAATGACTAAGAGGGTGAATCAAGTACAAAAGTCAGCATGAGCTTAGAGAACTCTTCATCAGCCAGTGAAACTCAGAGGAAATATTCTGGGATGCCTCTCCATCACCTCTGACACCAAGGTTAAGCCTGCATCTCTGGACCACTGAAACTGCCAGTCTCCCTCCTGTCCACATCCAGGCTCTGCACAACCACCTACACTGCTAGAAGGGGGGACTGAGGCTGAGGAGCAGGGTACCAGGCAAGGAGAAGGGGCAGAGCCGCAGAAGGGAGGCTCTGAAGGGAGTCTGGTGACTTGAGTGTCTGCTGAGGATGCCCCTGTTCCCAGGGCTCTGTTTATGGGGTTTCCTTTTCAAGAATGGCATTTTCTTCCTCAGTTCAGTTTCTCAGTCATGTCTGACTCTTTGTGACCCCATGGACTGAAGCATACCAGGCTTCCCTGTCTATCACCAACTCCCGGAGCTGGCTCAAACTCATGTCCATCAAGTCAGCGATGCCATCCAACCAGCTCATCCTCTGTCATCCCCTTCTCCTCTCAACTTCAATCTTTCCCAGACAGGGTAGTTTCCAAGGAGTCAGTTCTTCACATCAGGTGGCCAAAGTACTGGAGTTTCAGTTTCAGCATCAGTCCTTCCAATGAATATTCAGGACTGATTTCCTTTAGGATTGACTGGTTAGATCTCCTTGCAGTCCAAGGGACTCTCAAGAGTCTTCTCCAACACTAGAGTTTAAAAGCATCAATTGTTCGGCACTCACCTTTCTTTATAGTCCAATTCTCACATCCATATATGACTACTGGAAAAACCACAGCGTTGACTAGGTGGACCTTTGTTGGCAAAGTAATGTCTCTGCTTTTTAATATGCTGCCTAGTTTGGTCATAGCTTTTCTTCCGAGGAGCAAGTGTCTTTTAATTTTATGGGTGCACTCACCATCTGCAGTGATTTTGGAGCCCCCCAACAAAATAAAGTCTGTCACCATATCCATTGTTCCCCATCTATTTGCCATGAAGTGATGGGACCAGATGCCATGATCTTAGTTTTCTGAATGTTGAGTTTTAAGCCAACTTTTTCTTCCTTGGTAATCCTCATTCTTTTGCCTCCCCAAGCTGCTGGATTCTCCTCCCGAATCTTGTGTTTAGAAAGAGTTCCAACGGAGAGGCTCTCTGATTAGTGGCCCTACCAATAAGTGGTGGTGGAGGTGTGTGTGTAACTGAAGAACTAGATTAACTGAGGTGTGTTGTTTCCCCACCCCCCTCTGTGTGACTAACATAAATGGAAATACAAGGGAGGGAAGCAAATTCAAAGTACTTTCCAGAAAGCCTGAAAGTGAAGGTGGGAGTTGAGAGAGGCCACTGAGTTCTGGAACACGCGTCTGATGGCAAATGAGCAGCAAATGAATTTCTCTGGGGGCGCTAGGATAAGCTCTGGACCCACCTGTTACAGGGAACTCTGACTGAGGTCTTTAAGGATCGCGAAGGCATTTTGACCCCAGATCCTTTTCTGAGCCCTACAGCGAGGCTTCCGACTCACCACTAGATGGCGGGCGAGCCCTGGCTCTCCGCAGGCGGGGCCAGAACCCGATTAATCCTAAATTCCTCTGAGGTGCTGGGCGGCTCACGGTAGCTCACGGAGTTCCACCTGGTAAGATATAAACGCTTCTGTCCGTGGATTACTGAATTCCATCTTACTATGCCCCCAGGACTAACCTAAGCAGTTTTTGCTCTGTTCTTTGGCCCCAGTCACAGGTTTGAAAAAAACGATCCTTTCATTCCCTGGGCTCCAGAAAGGAAAAAAATAATGTGTCCTCATTGAAAACGGATTTGCTTAATAATCATGTTTTGTTTGCTTATGGACAACATGGAGCCAGAGGGACCTGGGTTTGAGCTTTGGCTCTCCTTCTCTGGACTATCTTTTCTGGGCTCCAGTTTTTTGTTTGTTTGTTTTCCGACTAAAAGGAAATGAACCATCCCCGCCTGATGGGGTTGTCCAAGCGTCAGGTGTTACAAGGATGGAACATGTCAAGCACAGAGGCCAGACTTAGTAGGCATTTTCCATCCCACTTCTTTTCAGGGAGCAGGGGCCCTATTCTCCTCCCTTCATTGTTCTTGTTGTTTAGTTGCTAAGTCATGTCTGACTCTTTTGTGACTCAATGAACTGTGACCCGCTCCAGTGTTCTTGCCTGGAGAATCCCAGGGACAGGAGAGCCTGGTGGGCTGCCGTCTATGGGGTCGCACAGGGTCGGACACGACTGAAGCGACTTAGCAGCAGCCCAGGCTCCCCTGTCCATGGGCTTTCCCAGGCCAGAATACTGGAGGTGATTGCCATTTCCTCTCCGGGGATCTTCCCAGCCCAGGGATCAAATCTCTGTCTCCTGCATTGGCAGGTGGATTCTTTACTGCAGAGCCACCTGGTAAGCCCCTTCACCATACTCCCTAGCTATATCAGTGCCTGGGGTGTGGATGGCAGGCATTGTGAACAAGTGGACAAGCTAGTTCATGAATAGGACTTACCTTGATTTTAATCCAATAGCCTCCTATAACTGAAATACAAGGTTTTGTGCAGGATTCAGAAGATTACATCATAGCACTCCTGCCTACAGATGCTAACTCTGATAAAGGAGACCAAATTAACCAAAACACATTTAAGAGTGAACACAGAAGCTAATAAATGAACAATGATTCAGAATGTATGATACAGACTGGTTATAAATAAGTTTATAGTTCCTCCAGTAGGGCTCAGTTTCTCAAATTCGGCCGTTCATGGTGTCAGTTTACATTTTCCCTGTTTGTCAATAGGAGGCTGTTTGTCAGAGCCTGAACATTTTGATGGGGAGGAAGAGGACTTACTTTGCAGCAGGGACATGATATCTAGAACGCCGACTCAGCTGGGAATCCAGTGGGTGTCATGACAGCAGCATGGGAATGGGAAGGAAGTTCCTGGAGACCGATAAAGGAGTCAGGAAAGGGAAGTGAGAGGGTGTCGAAGGCAACAGTTAGCCACTGTACTATTTGACTGATGATTTCTTCTGAGTATGAATCAAGTCACAGAGTTTAAATCCGGAAGCTACCTTAAAAGTGTCTGGCTTGATTTCCAAAATGATGTTTGCTGTTCAGTGGCTGAGTCTTTGCAACCTCATGGGCTGTAGCAGGCCAAGCTCCTCTGTCCTCCACTGTGTCCCAGAGTGAGTATTGGGGCTTCCCTGGTGGCTCAGATGGTAAAGAATCTGGTACAATGTGGGAGACCAGGGTTCAATCCCTGGGTTGGGAAGATCACTTGGAGAAGGGAATGGCCACCCATTCTAGTATTCTTGCCTGGAGAATCCCATGGACAGAGGAGCCTGGGGGGCTACAGTCTATGGGATCGTGTCCCACTCTGTGACTTCATAGACTATAGTACACCAGGCTGCTCTGTCCTTCACTGTCTCCTAGAGTTAGCTCAGATTCAATAGGAGCCCTTATATGATATCTCTACTCAGTTCAGTTCAGTTCAGTTGCTTGGTCCTGTCCAACACTTTGAGACCCCATGGCTGCAGCATGCCAGGCCTTCCTGTCCATCAACAACTCCCGGAGGTGAACACCAAACTCATGTTCATTGAGTCAGTGATGCCATCCAACCATCTCATCCTCTGTCGTCCCCTTCTCCTCCTGCCCTCAATCTTTCCCAACATCAGGGCCTTTTCAAATGAGTCAATTCTTTGCATCAGGTGGCCAAAGTATTAGAGTTTCAGCTTCAGCACCAGTCCTTCCAATGAACAGGACTGATCTTTTTTAGGATGGATTGGTTGGATCTCCTTGCAGTCCAAAGGACTCTCAAGAGTCTTCTCCAACACCACAGTTCAAAAGTATCAATTCTTCAGTGCTCATCTTTCTTTATGGTCCAACTCTCACATCCATATGTGACCACTGGAAAAACCATAGCTTTGACTAGACGGACCTTTGTTGGCAAAGAAATGTCTCTGCTTTTCAATATGCTGTCTAGGTTGGTCATAACTTTTCTTCCAAGGAGTAAGTGTCTTTTAATTTCATGGCTGCATTCATTATCTGCAGTGATTTTGGAGCCCCCCAAAATAAAGTCTGTCACTGTATCCATTGTTTCCCCATCTATTTGCCATGAAGTGATGGGACCAGATGCCATGATCTTCGTTTTCTGAATGTTGAGCTTTAAGCCAACTTTTTCACTCTCCTCTTTCACTTTCATCAAGAGGCTCTTTAGTTCCTCACTCTCTGCCATAAGGGTGGTGTCATCTGAATATCTGAGATTATTGATATTTCTCCTGGCAATCTTGATTCCAGCTTGTGCTTCTTCCAGCCCAGCATTTCTCATGATGTACTCTGCATGTAAGTTAAATAAGCAGGGTGACAATGTACCGCCTTGACACACTCTTTCTCCTATTTGGAACCAGTCTGTTGTTCCATGTCCAGTTCTAATTGTTGCTTCCTGACCTGCATACAGATTTCTCAAGAGGCAGGTCAGGTGGTCTGGTATTCCCATCTCTTTCAGAATTGTCCACAGTTTATTGTGATCCACACA
>SJYC01076530.1:0-11642 GCA_006408675.1 Madoqua kirkii
CTTTAGTTCCTCACTCTCTGCCATAAGGGTGGTGTCATCTGAATATCTGAGATTATTGATATTTCTCCTGGCAATCTTGATTCCAGCTTGTGCTTCTTCCAGCCCAGCATTTCTCATGATGTACTCTGCATGTAAGTTAAATAAGCAGGGTGACAATGTACAGCCTTGACACACTCTTTCTCCTATTTGGAACCAGTCTGTTGTTCCATGTCCAGTTCTAATTGTTGCTTCCTGACCTGCATACAGATTTCTCAAGAGGCAGGTCAGGTGGTCTGGTATTCCCATCTCTTTCAGAATTGTCCACAGTTTATTGTGATCCACACAGTTCAAGGCTTTGGCATAGTCAATAAAGCAGAAATAGATGTTTTTCTGGAACTCTCTAGCTTTTTCCATGATCCAGCAGATGTTGGCAATTTAATCTCTGGTTCCTCTGCCTTTTCTAAATCCAACTTGAACATCTGGAAGTTCACGGTTCACATATTGCTGAAGACTGGTCTGGAGAATTTTGAGCATTACTTTACTAGCATGTGAGATGATTGAAATTGTGCGGTAGTTTGAGCATTCTTTGGCATTGCCTTTCTTTGGAATTGGAATGAAAACTGACCTTTTCCAGTCCTGTGGCTATTGCTGAGTTTTCCAAATTTGCTGACATATTGAGTGCAGCACTTTCAGAGCATCATCTTTTAGGATTTGAATTGGCTCAACTGGAATTTCATCACGTCCACTAGCTTTGTTCATAGTGATGCTTTTTAAGGCCCACTTGACTCCACATTCCATGATGTCTGGCTCTAAGTGAGTGATCACACCATCATGATTATCTTGGTCATGAAGATCTTTTTTGTATAGTTCTTCTGTGTATTCTTGCCACCTCTTCTTAATATCTTCTGCTTCTGTTAGGTCCATACCATTTCTGTCCTTTTTTGAACCCATCTTTGCATGAAATGTTCCGTTGGTATCTCTAATTTTCTTGAAGAGATCTCTACTCTTTCCTTTCCATTGTTTCCCTCCATTTCTTTGCATTGATCACTGAAGAAGGCTTTCTTATCTCTCCTTGCTATTTGAAACTCTGCATTGAAATGAGTATATCTTTCCTTTTCTCCTTTGCTTTTGGCTTCTCTTCTTTTCACAGCTATTTGTAAGGCCTCCTCAGACAACCATTTTGCTTTTTTGCATTTCTTTTTCTTGGGGATGATCTTGATTCCTGTCTCCTGTACAATGTCATGAACCTCCATCCATAGTTCATCAGGCACTCTATCTATCAGATTTAGGCCCTTAAATCTATTTCTCACTTCCACTGTATAATCATAAAGGATTTGATTTAGGTCATACCTAAATGGTCTAGTGGTTTTCCCTACTTTCTTCAATTTAAGTCTGAATTTGGCAATAAGGAGTTCATGATCTGAGCCACAGTCAGCTCCCAGTCTTGTTTTTGCTGACTGTACAGAGCTTCTCCATCTTTGGCTGCAAAGAATATAATCAATTCAATTTCTGTGTTGAGCATCTGGTGTTATCCCTGTGTAGAGTCGTCTCTTGTGTTCTTGTGAGCAGCTGAGAGGAGATACCCCACGTCCAAAGTCAGAGAAACCCCAGTAAGATGGTAGGTGCTGAGAGATGGCATTAGAGGGCAGCTAGACTGAAACCACAATCACAGAAAACTATCTCTGACTAGAAGTATTCAAATCACTACTTAAACAGTTCTAGGCACAGGGAACTCGCTGCCTTGGAAAAAAGCCACTTCTTCATTAGACAGTTCTACTTGTAATTATTAGCTCAAAATCTTCCTCTAGCTCTCACACACAGCTGCTGATTTTGCTCTGGAGCCACGTAGATTACCTCGCCTCCTCTTTCAGAGGTGAGTTCTGCAGGTTGCCAAGAGCTGCTGTCAATCCCATGGCCCTTAACTTTTTGTCTCCACTGCTTTCAGACATTTGCAAATGACCCTCTACATCTCGTAGACCACAAACTCCCTTGAGTTGAAGCAGCAGACTACTACAGTTTAGTTCAGTTCAGTCGCTCAGTCGTGTCCAACTCTTTGCGACCCATGAATCGCAGCACGCCAGGCCTCCTTGTCCATCACCATCTCTCGGAGTTCACTCAGACTCACATCCATCGAGTCTGTGATGCCACCTAGCCATCTCATCCTCTGTCGTCCCCTTCTCCTCCTGCCCTCAATCCCTCCCAGCATCAGAGTCTTTTCCAATGAGTCAACTCTTCGCATGAGGTGGCCAAAGTACTGGAGTTTCAGCTTTAGCATCATTCCCTCCAAACGAATCCCAGGGCTGAACTCCTTCAGAATGGACTGGTTGGATCTCCTTGCAGTCCAAGGGACTCTCAAGAGTCTTCTCTAACACCACAGTTCAAAAACATCAGTTCTTCGGCACTCAGCCTTCTTCACAGTCCAACTCTCACATCCATACATGACCACAGGAAAAACCATAGCCTTGACTAGCCAGACCTTAGTCAGCAAAGTAATAATGACAGGGAGGCCATTTTGTGCCTTGGTTTCCCCTGCTATGCCTTGACACAGCACTAGGTGGCGCCATGCCCAAGTTCCCATTCTAGTGCTCCAGGCTAACATGAAGATTGCCCACTTCCCCTAAGAAGTAATCAGTGCCAACCCCATCATGCCTCATATCCTTGGTTTCCTCAGGGATCATGAGAAGTCCAAATCCCAGCCTCTGCAGTGATTCAGCATCAACCTGACCCTAGCTGCATCCTGCTATGTAGGTACCCATGTAGACAGTTCCCTGGCAGCTCAGTGGTAAAAATTTGCCTGCCAGTGCAGGAGAGGCGGGTTCCATCACTGGTTCAGAAAGATCCCCTGGAGGAGGAAATGTCAACCCACTCCAGTACTATGGCCTGGGTAATCCCATGGACAGAGGAGCCTGGTGGAATACAGTCTGTGGGGTCGCAAAGAGTCAGACATGACTGAGCGACTAAACAACAACATATGAACAGCCCGTGTTTTGCCATCCAGATTCATGAGGTTGCAGAGTCAGACACGACTGAGCGACTGAACTGAACCCTGTCCTTCTCTTGATGACAGCATAGCAGTCTTCCTTTGAAGAACGATTCCATTACTCACTAACATGAGGTTCGGGTGAGTTGTCTACCAGGGGTGGGCAGTGGACCCAGGACCATGGCCACTTAGAGATGCCCCCATGTTAACCATCATGTATGGCTCAGGTTGGGATTTCACTGGTGTGGAAGGGAAGAAGCAGGCGGTGAGGACCACATCCACCTGGAGATGTTGGGCAGCCATCTGCTCGCTGGTTGGGGAGAGGCTGCCTGGGAATAGAGCCAACACAGAGGAGAGGGCAGCTGAGAGACTGGAGGGATGCACCAGACTCACAGAAGACCGTGAACTTAATCAATAAAGGTTGTGTGTGTGTGTTCAGTTGCTCAGTTGTGTCTGACTCTTTGTGACCCCATGGCCCGCCAGGCTCCTCTGTCTATGGGATTCCCCAGGCAAGAATACTGGAGTGGGTTGCCATTTCCTTCTCTAGGGGATCATCCCAATCCAGGGATTGAACCCACATCTTCTGCACTGCAAGTGGATTCTTTACTGCCAAGCTAGCAGGGATAAAGGTTGAGCATGGTATAATTGCTTCACCACCTGGCTGTTCGCTCATCTCTCTCTCTCTCTCTCCTTTTCTTTTTTTTCCTTCTTCTCTATCCAACACCCCCATCTGTCTCTCACCCTCTCTTGCTCACCCCACCCTCTTCAAGTCTCCCTATTCCCTGAGACATAACTATATTGAAATTAGGCCAGTCAGTAACCCTACAATGGCCTCTAAGCATTCAAGGGAAAAGTATGTTTCTTTAAATTAAGGGCTAGAAATGATTAAGCTTAGTGAGGAAGGTATAGTGAAAGCCAAGACAGGGTGAAAACCAGACCTCTTGGCCAAACACTTAGGCAAGCTGTGAACGCAAAGGAAAGGTTCTTGAAGGAAATTAAAACTGGTGTTTCACTGAATATATGAATGATAGGAGAGCAAAACAGTCTTACTGCTGGTATGGAGAGAGTTTCAATAGTCTGGAGAGATGACCAAACCAGCCACAACATTCCCTTAACCGGAGTCTAATCTACAGCATGAGTTGAAGCAAACTCTGGGAGATGGTGAAGGACAGGGAAGCCTGGCGCGCTGCAGTCCACGGGGTCATGGAAAGTCAGATGTGACTTAGCGACCGCACAACAGCAGCAGTCCAGAGCAAGGCCCCAGTTCTCTTCAGTTCTATAAAGGTTGAGAGGTAAGGCAGCTGCAGAAGAAAAGCTCAAAGGTAGCAGAGGTTGGCTTATGAGGTTTAAGAAAAGAAGTTGTTTTTATAGCACAAAAGTCCAAGGTGACGCAGCTAGGGCTGGTGTAGAAGCGCAGCGAGTTATCCACAAGATCCAGCTAAAATGACTAATGAAGCTGGCTCCGCTAAACAACAGATTATCCTTGTAGACAAAACAGGCCCATATGGGAAGAAGATGTCATCTGGGATTTTCAAGGCTAGAGAGGAGAAGTCAGTGCCTGGTTCCTAAGCTTCAAAGGACAAGCTGCCTCTCTTGTTAGGGGCTAATGCAGCTGGTGACGTTAAGCTGAACCCAGTGCTCACTGACCATTCTAAAACAAGTGCTAAACTGACTCCGCCTGTGCACTATAAATGGAACAACAGAGCCAGGATGACAGCACATCTGTGTGCAACATGGTTCACAAAACTCTAAGCCCCCTGTCGAGACCTGCTGCTCAGGAAAACGTTGCTGCTTACTGTCAAGGCACCTGGCCCCTCAAGAGCTGTGATGGACATGGACAGTGAGATTAGTGTTGCTTCTAGTCCTGCTAATACAGCATTCATTCTATAGCTCAAGAACCAAGGGTTCCTTTTGACTTTCAAGTCCTATTATTTAAGAAATAGATGTTGAAAAGCTATCACTGCTGTAGAGAGTGATTTCTCTGATGGATCTGGGCAAAGGCAATTGAAAACCTTCTAGAGAGGATTTCCCATTCTAGATGCCATTCAGAACATTAGGGGGACTTCCCTTGCTGTCCAGTGGTTCAGACTTCATCTTCAAAAATGCAGGGCATGTGGGTTCAATCCCTGGTTGGGAGGCTGAGATCCCACATGCTTGATGATCAAAAACTAAAGCATAAGGCAAAGCAATATTATAACAAATTCAATGAAGAGTTTTTAAATGGTCCACATAACAAAGAAAGAAAGAAAAGAAATTATGATTCATGAGACAAGGGCAAAGTATCAACATTAACAAGAGTTTGGAATAAGCTGATTCCAAACTTCATGGATGACTTTGAGGGGCTCAAGACGTCCATAGCACAGTAACTGCCAACGTGGTGGAAATAGCAGGAGAAGGAGAAATGAAGCCTGAAGATGGGACTAAATTGCTGCAATCCATGATAAAACTTTAATGGACAACAAGTTGCTTATCAATGTGTGAAGAAAGTAGTTTCTTGAGATGGAATCTACCCCTGAGGAAGATGCCACGGTTTTTGAAATGATAACAAAGGACTGAGAACATTACATAAGCTTAGTTGATAAAGCAGCAGCTGGGTTTGAGACAACTGACTCCAATTTTGAAAGAATTGTGGGAAAATGCTATCAAACAGCATTGCATGCTACAGAAAAATCATTTGTGAAAGAAAGAATCAGTTGACGTGGCACATTTCATGTGGTCTTATTCTTAAAGAAATAGTCACAATTACCCCCACCCCCTTCCCCCAGCAACCACCACCCTGATCGGTCAACAGCCATTAACAACGGGGCCTCTACCAGCAAAATGACAACTCAGATAGTTAATATTTTCTAGCAATAAAGTATTTTAAATTAGAGTTTCCCAGTGGTAAAGAATCTGCCTCCAATTCAGGAGATTCAGGAGACACAGATTCATTCCCTGAGTCGGGAAGATCCCCTTGAAAAGGGCAACCAACTCCAGTATTGTTGCCTGGAGAATTCCATGGAGAGGAGCCTGGCAGTCTACAGCCCATGAGGTTGCAAAGAGTTGGATACGGCTGAAGCAATTGAGAACACATGCACATTTTAAGAGTGTGTACTCTGCTTTCTTTGACAGTGATATTATTGCACACTTAATAGACTACAGTATAGTGTATAGATGCTGTATACTATACAGCTTGTAAACCAAAAAAGTTCATGTCACTTACTTTATTGCAATATTCAGTTTATTGCAGTGGTCTGAAATTGAACCCGCAATATCTCTGAGGTCTGCCTGTATATGAGCAAAAATATTCTCTTAATTAATTAATTTAATCTTTATTAATTAAATTAATCTGGTTTGAGTTGGATCTCTGAAAAGCTGTAATATAATTACAACTAACCTGACTCACCCTTTCCTCTGGGGACATATTTTCATTGTGCCCTCTTAGAACACTTGTTGAGTGCTCTGCACGGTCCCCTGTTTCTCACCTCTTCCCTGAATGCCTCTTCCGGCGCCTCCTTTCATTGGGTGAAATGTGGCTCTCCCTCCAGTCCCTGGTCCCCACTCCCCATCCCCCACAATGCTCTCAGACGACAGTCCATTCCACCCCTGCTCATCTTCAGGTACCTCAGCGCATGAACCGAACAGGAGCTCTCCTTGCTTTCTGTCGCCATTTTAAAACCTCTTCTCTTTTTTTCTACTTGAAACTCTGCGGTTCTTTCAGGCTCAGTCTCCACCAGTCCTAACTGCTGTACCTGGCAGCTTGCCGTCACTGCCACACACTCACAGGGGCTTCAGCTCCAGGCTCCCCCAGGGACTTTCTCTTTGGTCCCCTCCTGGCCACCATTTTCAGCGACCTCAACTTCCACGTGAATGATTCTTCCACCTCTCTGGTCTCCATCACCTGTCACCTCAGACCTCTCAATCATCAGTAATCAGAACACATCCCAGACCTCAAATTCATAACCCACTATCATCTTTTATCCTTACAGCTAGCATACTCTAGTACCTCTAATGCAATAATTCTTTGCACTTCTCACTGCCAATTCAGATGGTCCCCATATTCTGGATTCTATGGTCCATTACTTTTCACTTTCATGCATTGGAGAGGGAAGTGGTGGCCCACTCCGGTGTTCTTGCCTGGAGAATCCCAAGGATGGCGGAGCCCTGTGGGCTGCCATCTGTGGGGTCGTG
Source organism: Madoqua kirkii (assembly GCA_006408675.1). Classification (NCBI taxonomy): domain Eukaryota; kingdom Metazoa; phylum Chordata; class Mammalia; order Artiodactyla; family Bovidae; genus Madoqua; species Madoqua kirkii. The sequence continues at coordinate 7,130 of SJYC01076530.1, forward strand.
CAGAGTCAGACACGACTGAAGCGACTTAGCAGCAGCATGCTAGTAACTCTCCTGAAAATACAGTAAATCTTTTGTCCATCTTGTTTTCTATTATCCTTATTATGCTGTATTTTTATATTATTTTTATCATTATAAAACTATATTGTTTAGTTTTTATTAGTATAACATTGATTATATTATTTAATTACATTATAGTATTATTCATTATTAATAATAATATTTTATAACACCAGTACTTTGGCCACCTCATCCGAAGAGTTGACTCATTGGGAAAGACTCTAATGCTGGGAGGGATTGGGGGCAGGAGGAGAAGGGGTCGACAGAGGATGAGACGGCTGGATGGCATCACAGACTCGATGGACGTGAGTCTGAGTGAACTCCGGGAGTTGGTGATGGACAGGGAGGCCTGGCGTGCTGCGATTCATGGAGTCGCAAAGAGTCGGACACGACTGAGCGACTGAACTGAACTGAATATTTATATTATTTTATATGTGTTTTTACATTATTTACACTGGAAACTATGTTTCCCAGAATCCCTTTGAACAGTTCAGAGTTAGAGCTGATCAAAAGCGAAGCTGTCTAAGAATTGGGAGGCAAAGTGAAAGAGCAGTTGTAACACCCTGAAGGCAGTTGTCGGTTAGAGGCAGCACGAGAGTGCCAGAGGTTCGCTCCGGGTCTCTTCTTCCCAGCTGCTGGCCCTGATGTCCAACAGTGACGCCAGGACACCCGGGACACACTGGTGTGAACTCCAAAGCTGCAGCCACAGAGAACCAACAATTGGGTATGGACTTCTGTCTCAGCCCCCTTTGTAATCTGACTCCAGAAGCCGATGTGGCTAGCTTACAGAAAGCCTGCCAATGTCTACATGTCACCAGAGCCAGAGCTGGTTAGTGGCTTTTCTCTCATCCTGCAGCTCCAAATTTGGACATTTCTTCCCCAGCTCCTCCTACGGTTGTGTAAGGTCTAATTACTGTAATAAGCTCCTATTCCACAGTGTTTACTTAGCTCAGTCCCAATGACCCACTTTCTCTGAGCTCGCCCCAGAGATGCTGAATATTTGCTGGAGAAAACACATAGTCCTACTGACTGGTTTCACTGGAATTCATGACCACATAGTAGTCACCTGGCTTTTGTCTGTCCAGCATCCTCTCCCTCTTCTTTGTGTAATCACATCTCAGATTTCCTGGACAAAGTAGCTGTCCCTCACTGAACAGTCTTGATAAGACTTTTATTAAATCATTGTTCTTGGCTTCCATCTGGCCAATCAGATGCTCTCTCCTTGGGATTTCAATGTGGGGAGAATGGAACTTATTTATCCCAATTGTTGCATTCTTCAATTGCCGTCTGTGTGTTCTTGCTCTTGAGATTCCCCAGTGCTAAGCTAGTCCCTGGTGCTCTAGCCCTTCTTTTTCTAGGACCACGTGAACTCTCTCATTCTCCAACAGATTTTTTTTTACTTAACTTAGTAAGAGCCAATCTCTGAGGCTTTCACAGACCTCAGATGGGCACCCCACTCTGCCCAACAATTCTGCTAACCTTCCCCAGTCAACATATATTCTCATATTCCAAGGAATTTATTCCATATCATTTTATCTCTTCTCAAACCTGTGTTCTGCTCCGCTCAACTTCAGTATCATACTTCACTAGGGAAAGGGAAGCATTTGACATCTTCCTGTCACCAAATCTACAGACCTATTGGGAGCTAAACTCATATTTTCTGGTTTCTTTCCAGTTACAATGCTGTCCTTATAAGTATTCTAAATCTCTCTGCTCGAATCAAAGGCCAAGTCCTCCACCTATGCTCTGGACCCATCTCCACTTACCATCTCACAGATTATATGCTTGAGTTTATCAATCTTCCCTCGCTCCTGATCATCGTTTCCCCTTCCTCTATTGGATCTTTCCAATAAGCATAAGCATACAGTTATGTCTTCCCATCTTTTAAAATATAGTTGATCCTCGAACAACATGGGGGCTAAGGGTGTGGACCATCTTTGCATTCAAAAATCTGAGTATAATTTACAATCAGTGCTTGGTATCCATACTTCCTTCATATCTTGGATTCAGCCAACTGGGGATTGTGTAGTACTGTAATATTTACTATTGAAAAGTATCCCGTGTAATTTGACCCACACAGGTCAAACCCATGTTGTTCAAGGGTCAACTGTATATCCTTCCTTGACTCTATGCATATCATTCCATTCTCTGCTCCCTGTTCATGGTCAGACTTTGGGAGAAAGTTGTTTCTGCTTTATCACATCTCATTCTCTCTGAAAGCGTCTCTTACCTGGGTTTCCGTTTTGAGTACTCCAGTGAAAGCTGCTCTTGTGTTCTGGACACAAACGACATCCATCTTGCTGAATTCTGCAGTTGCTTCTCTGTTCTCATGTTCCTTTTCCTCCCAGCTGCACTCAACACAATCAGTCTTTCCCTCATTTCCTAAGTTTTCTCTGTTTCTGGATATGCCACATTCTTTTTTTGGGAGGGGGGGCCGGGTACACTGTGTGGCATGTGGGACCTTAGTTCCCTGACCAGGGATCAAACTTTTGCCCCCTGCCTTGGGCGCACAGTCGTCACCAAAGCACTGACAGGGAAGTCCCCCCAAACTCTTGATCTTCCTCTACCTCATAGATTGCTCTAGAGATTATATGCAACACTCCACATTCCCCCTATATTTCAGTGTTCGTCATACTGTAATTATTTTGCTAATTTTTTCATAAGCTATCTTATTTTCAATCTTTCTCTATATTCACACCAGAATATAAAGCGCTTTGGAACAGGAATTTAATTCTTATTGTCTGTATTCTTCAATTGGCACATAGTAGGAACTAAATGAATGTTTTTTGAAAGAAATCATGTCATGTTTCCCAGACCTTTTGTCATCCAGGTCACCTTTCTCTCTGTGCCCTCAAGCTGGTCACTATCCCTCTAAAAATGTGGCCCAATTTGGAGGCCCACACGAGCACAATTACTTTGTTTTTTGTTTTTTTTTAAGATTCTTTAAAAATGTGGATCATTTTTAAAGTCTTTATTGAATTTATTATAATGTTGCTTCTGTTTCATGCTTTGGTTTCTTGGCCACAAGGCATGTGGCGTTGGGACCAGGGATCAAACCAGCATCCCCTGCATTGAAAAGCAAGGTCTTAACCACTGGACGACCAGGCAAGTCCCAAGCATAACTGGTTTGGACCCTGACAAAGATTTATCCCTTGACCTAATTCTAGTCTGGTTCCTGTGAACCCTCTTCTCGACCAGGCCCTGACTTTTGGACTTCTGTGTTCATCTCTGCTTAGCCTAGGCTTAGCAAGAATTCTGCTGTGTCAGTTTAGTGAAAATCACACTTCCTTGATTTCTGAGCAAATTCCTTATTCCCCACACTCAGTATCTTACCACTCTGGCCTGCCTGTAGCAAATATCCTGTTGAGTTAGTTTAGGCAGAGCCCCCCTTACCCCTGGAGTTTCTTCTTAGTAATTTTCCATCGATGACCCCATTCCTTGGCTGTAAATCTCCACTGGCCCTTGTTGTATTTGGAGTTGAGCCCAGTGTTGCTCCCCTACTATCAAGCCCCCTTGTAGTATTCCCCTTGAATAAAGTCTGCCTTATCCTCTTTTCTTGTTTTTAATTAATTTTTATTGGAGTATAGTTGCTTTATAATGTATCAGTTTCTGCTGTACAGCAAAATGAATCAGCTGTATATATACTTTGTTGGTGCTTATTTCCTGTCATGTCTGACTCTTTGCAACTCTATGGACTGTAGCCCATGTGTCTTATGCACACCTAGTTTTTAAATAATATGAAAAATAAGAATGTTTTCAGAAGGAAAACAATCCAGTTGTATCACATGTGGAAGCAGCAAGGCTTTTGGATTTTTAGACCTTCATTCTTATACCTACTAGGTCTATGAACTTGCACTAGATGCTGAAATTCTCTTGAGCGTACTGTGTCTCACCTGTAAAATGGGGATGTGAGTGACTCTGGATCCAGTTACAGGGTGCTGGAGGAGTGAACCCCCTGAGGTACAGTAAGATCTGTCCAGATCATAGTTCTGTGACTCCCACTGGGAGGGGGTCTTCCTCATGAAAGCAGTGGCCTTTTGGCATCTGCTCTAGTGTCATTTATAATAATGAAGCACTGGGGGTGGAGGTGGGGATTCCAGTAACCACCAAGAAGATATAGACTATGATACAGACCCAATGGGCCATTGTGAAAAATGGCCCACTTTGCAGTAAATAAAAATCATATTTTAGAAGGATTTTTATTTTAATTATTTATTTTCATTTTCAAATCTTTTGGCTGCACTGTGTAGCATGTGGAATCCTAGTTCCCTGACCGGGGATTGAACCCACACCCCCTGCATTGGAAACACGGAGTCTTAACACTGAACCATCAGGAAAGTCCCCTAGAAGCATTTTTAAAGATGTAAAGAAAAAAGTGAAAGTAAATGAAAAATATGATTTATGTATATAAAATTATCCCCGAATAATGTGAAGGGAAGTATATGGAATGCCAAAA
>SJYC01076531.1:0-65073 GCA_006408675.1 Madoqua kirkii
TCTCTACGCAGTGCTCTCAGCTATACTGTCTCTCCTCCTCCTGCAAAGGCTACTCCACTGTTTTCACAGGTGATGGCTTTCTTTTCTTATGTCCTTCTCCAGTCATCCTTCCTCCTCCAACTTCCTGAGATCAGAGGCAGCAATTTCAGTAGCCTATGTGTGTGTGTGTGTGTGTGTGTGTGTATGTGTGTGTGTGTGTATCATAGTTTCTTTCCTATTACAGCCCCCACAATGGTACTTATATGATGAAACTGAAGCTTCATAATAAAAGTTCATAAAGCTCCAGTAAACAACTTTAAACTTAAAAATGCTCACAACCTAAAAGTTGAGAGTTATGTTTATTCAATGGGAATTTTTATGACTTAAGCCCAGGAGACAGCATCTCAAGTAACCCTGAGAGAACTGCTCAAGGAGATGAGTTGGAGAGCGGGAAGGTGAGGGGAAGCCTTATAGAAGTTATACAGAAGTTTTGCAACAAAGGGCAGGTAATCTGAACATCAAAAGATTATTGCTAGTTAAAGAAAACCAGATAACCCAAGTTAAGGAATTGAGTGCTTCTCTATGTATGGGAAGATGCAAGAGCTGTCTCTTATACACATCTGAAATAATTTAAATTACAGAATATACTGTATTCAAACATGTTAACATTATTTTTTTCATAATAGTGTAAAATTGGAAACAGCCTAATAATGTAAGTGATTAGCTACATTAGATGAGAACTCATCATCTATTGGAAATCAAAGGCAGACTTTTTTTTTCCCACAGCACTTTTTAAAAATTGGAGTATAGTTGATTTACAATGTGGTATTAACTTTCAGATGTCCAGCAAAGTGATTCAGATATATATATATTCTTTTTCAGATTATTTTCCATTATAGGTTATTACAAAATATTGAGTATAGTTGTTTTGCTATAGAGTAGGTCTTTGTTAATTATCTATTTATATATAGTACTGTGTGTGTTAATCCCAAACTAGCTGCTAATTTCATAATGGCCCCAAATGAAACAACTTTCAATGAATAAGTTAAATACATGTGGTCAAAGGCAGACTTTTAAATAGTGTATATAAAGTCTACCATCACAAAAGATTATGAAGTAATATTCAGTGAGGAAGTAGAATAAAATTATATTCTTATTACAACTAGATAATTTTTTACAAAGCAAAAAATAAAGCACTAAAAATTTAGAATATAGGAGATGATCATTTTTGGTGGTGAGACTATAACTGTAAATGTTATCCTAACTTTTATATGCTTTCCAAATAAAAGCATGTATTATGTGTGCAAATATTTTAAAAATTAAAAACCCAACTATTTTAAAACAAAAAATATCTGCTCTAGGGGAGGGAGACTGACAACTGAGCATATCTCTTTCTGGGTGGCTCCCGGAGTTGGGTGGGTGGAGAGAAAAGTAATAATCTGCTGTCCTTATTCCAAGAGCTTGAGGCCCCACCCCCAGAGCAGGGGCTCCCTGGCCCCAGCCTCTCACTGCCAGATGGTACACACTCTCTCCCAGCCACACACAGCCTGGGCCATGAAGGTCCAGCCCAGGATGTGGGTCTCTCCCGCACTGCCTGAAATCCTTAGAGATGGGGAGGGTGCCGTCTATCACTCATTCCTCAGCCTGCTCCAGCCAGAAAAATCCCCCTTCCATCATTGTCACCCTCCCCTGCTCTGCCTCCTTCCCCTAGGGCACTTTCCAGAACCATGTTGATGCTAATGGATGATGTATCTTATCGAGTTCCTTTGACACAACAGTCACATCATGTAGAACATTTTAGTGAATCCACAGTGAGGTCTGTACCCACCTTGAGAGATATGGACAAGTACCTTCATTTTGGGCTTCCCTGGTGGTTCAGTAGTAAAGAATCTGCCTGCCAAGCAGGAGATGCGATTTCAATCTGTCAGGAAGATCCCCTGGAGAAGGAAAAGGCAACCTACTCCAGTATTCTTGCCTGGGAAATCCCATGCACAGAGGGGCCTGGTGGGCTACAGTCCATGGGGTCACAAAGAGTCGAACACAACCTAATGTCTAGACAACAACAACAAATCCTCACTCCTGATCTCAGGAGATTCAGAGAGAGGAAGCCATCTCCTTAAGGTCACACAGCTACTGAAGGGCAGATCCATTTGGTTATTAATATTACTCCCAGTCCGTGCCCTTAACCAACATCTCTACGCAGTGCTCTCAGCTATACTGTCTCTCCTCCTCCTGCAAAGGCTACTCCACTGTTTTCACAGGTGATGGCTTTCTTTTCTTATGTCCTTCTCCAGTCATCCTTCCTCCTCCAACTTCCTGAGATCAGAGGCAGCAATTTCAGTAGCCTATGTGTGTGTGTGTGTGTGTGTGTGTGTATGTGTGTGTGTGTGTATCATAGTTTCTTTCCTATTACAGCCCCCACAATGGTACTTATATGATGAAACTGAAGCTTCATAATAAAAGTTCATAAAGCTCCAGTAAACAACTTTAAACTTAAAAATGCTCACAACCTAAAAGTTGAGAGTTATGTTTATTCAATGGGAATTTTTATGACTTAAGCCCAGGAGACAGCATCTCAAGTAACCCTGAGAGAACTGCTCAAGGAGATGAGTTGGAGAGCGGGAAGGTGAGGGGAAGCCTTATAGAAGTTATACAGAAGTTTTGCAACAAAGGGCAGGTAATCTGAACATCAAAAGATTATTGCTAGTTAAAGAAAACCAGATAACCCAAGTTAAGGAATTGAGTGCTTCTCTATGTATGGGAAGATGCAAGAGTCTGGGTTCATTGAAAGCATTCTTTTGAAATGTGCCTTAGTTATCTAGGGCCAGAATCCTGAGCTTCCTTGGGGCTCGCTGTGCCTGCAGTCTGATGATTGCTAGATGGCAGGTATTCTTTCCTTTCTGAGTTCCCTCTGGGCTCACCAGCTCACCATCCATGGTGGCTGCAATTGCTGACGACTGTACTCTTGCCTGGAAAATCCCATGGATGGAGGATCCTGGTAGGCTGCAATCCATGGGGTCGCTAAGAGTTGGGCACGACTGAGCAACTTCACTTTCACTTTTCACTTTCATGCATTGGAGAAGGAAATGGCAACCCACTCCAGTATTCTTGCCTGGAGAATCCCAGAGACAGAGGAGCCTAGTGGGCTGCCGTCTATGGGGTCGCACAGAGTCAGACATGACTCAAGCAACTTAGCAGTAGCAGCAGCAGTGACATACTTCATATACTGATTTAGCAGGAATTATTCCATTTCTCTGTTTCCCTGGTAGCTCCGAGATAAAGAATCTGCCTGCCATTGCAGAAGACACAAGTTCGATCCTTGGGTCAGGCAGATCCCCTGGAGGTGGAAATGGCAACCCACTCCAGTATTCTTGCCTGGAAAATCCCATGGACGAAGGAGCCTGGCAGACTGCAGTCCACTGGGTCACAGAGAGTCAACATCGCTTAGCGACGCCTTTGTGCTAAGTCTCTTCAGTCACTTTGTGACCCCATGGACTGTAGCCTGCCAGGTTCCTCTATCCATGGGATTCTCCAGGCTAGAATACTGGAGTGGGTTGCCATGTCCTTCTCCAGGGCATCTTCCTGACCCAGGGATCAAACCTTACGTCTCCTGCATTGGTGGGCAGGTTCTTTACCCACTAGCATCACCTGGCTTAGCAATAAACCACAACAACTGAGTGTGACTAAACAACACCAATTGAGTGTATCAGGCTTATTTAATCTTATTAACTCTTCCAAACACGTGGGGTAAGAATTATCATCTGCATTTCATAGTTGAAAAAATGGAGGCTTAGAAAAGTCAAGAAATTTGTCCACCATCACCTAGCTGGTGAGGGGCTCCCTGGCACCCTCACCACACTTGCCTACATGGGCCAGCTTTACATGGCTCACTCTTGACAACTTTTCTCCAACCAGTCTGGTGTCCCATCCATCAGTCCTCCCAAATCAGCCAGAATCTACAAACCCTACTCTGGACCTGGGTCCCTGAAGGGACTCAAAAAGCAGGCAAAACATAGCCCCTGCCATGGAGTTACTGAGGAGACAGGACAAAGACACATAGAAACTGGACTTCCCTGTGGTCCAGTGGCTAGGACTCCATGCTCCCAATCCAGGGGTTTGGCAACTAGATGCCACGTGCTCCAGCTAAGACCCAGTGCAACCAATAAATAAATATTTTTTGAAAAGAAGAAAATAATAAAAGACACACAAAAACTTAACACACAACCCCTGGGTGACCCCTGCCAAGCCACTTCCCTCCTCTGAGCTTCAGTCTCCTTATCTGCACAACGAGGGCGTCGCACTGGAAGGCTGCAAGTACACAGTCTTTCCCATCTATGATCACCTGAGTGTAACCCATTTAATTACAAGTGGGGATGCTGAGGCCCTGGGATTAGGGCTGTCCCAGAAAAGAGTGGAGCAAAGCCAGAAAATAAAACCACAAGATTTGACCCTTGGAGAAACTGGCTTTGTTGCTAAGAATAGGACAAACACTCAAGAATGAGCCCAGTGGGGGCCCTGCGAAGGGAGAAGGGGTGCATTTACTGCTCCGTCCTTTTGTCTCTGACAAAGTGGAGAGAGTGTCTCCCCGGTGTGGATTTCCCCTTAGTGTTTGGGCACTCAAGGAAAAGTAAGCTGGTTGCTTTCAATCCTTTCATTTCCAGGGGACCTCAAGGTGCCCAGAGAGCAGAAAGGCTACAAAATGAGTCACTTCTAAGCCTTTCTCTTAGGAACAAGGAAGAGTGCTTGAGTGTGGAGAAGGGAAGGGAGTTAGGAGATGAGGAGCTGAAGCAATTTGGAGGCTCTTTCCTTCAGGGTGTCGGGGTAGGAATACACGCAGCTCCCAGAGTGGTTGCTCTCCGGCCAACCCACTCCAGGCGTTGGAGTGTCATCCAAACTTTCACTGCTGATCCAGCCCTGTCTTCAGTACCAGACCAGGACATTCAGACTGTAATTATGGCTCCACCATCAGAGGTTTATCTTTGCTCCATCTCTTTAAGAAGGTGCCTATAAATCACAGTGTAGGTAAGGTTAGATCAGGATTGTGGTAGGCTCAATGATGGCTCCCTAAAGAGATCCACTGGGCTTCTCAGGGGATGCCTGTCAACACAGAGGATGTGGGTTCGATCCCTGGGTCGGGAAAATCCCCTGGAGAAGAAAATGGCTATCTATTCCAGTACTCCTGCCTGGAGAATCCCATGGACAGAGGAGGCTGGCAGACTACAGTCCATGGGGTCGCAAAGAGTTGGACACTAAACAACAATTTAAAATATATCTTTTTAGATATAATTTACAGTAATTCATTGTAAGCAGAAAGTATGGTTGCTTCTCTTTGCTGGTTCTTGGATATCTGGATTAAAAATTCATTTTAAAGGAACCTCCCTGGCAGTCCAGTGGTTAAGATTCCATGCTTCCATTACAAACAATGCAAGTTCCATCCTACTCAGGAAGCTAAGATCCCACATACAGTGTGGTACAGCCAAATAAGTATAAAAATATTTTTTAATACAAATTATTTTAAGTTAGTAGTGAAAGCCAAAACTATAATGGAACCAGACTTGGCAAGGCCTAATTTTATATTGGTGATATGAAACTTTTGCTTTTGTATTTGAAAATTAGTTTTAAAATCTCTATATCAATGTGTACTGATTGACACTGCCCTTCCTTCAGTGCATCTAGGAAGGAAGTATACTTTAGTATACCCACTCTAGTATTCTTGCCTGGAAAATTCCATGGACAGAGGAGCCTACAGGGTTACAGTCCATGGAGTTGCAAAGAATCAGACATGACTGAGCAACCGAGTATGAATGCATACATGCTTTAGTATACAGGACACAAAGACTAATATATTTACTAGGAAAGGAGAAAAAATTAGCAAGTTAATTCCTCTTACCTGTGTGTTTACTTTCATCCAAGTGAAGAACTATTTGTTCCATTCTGTCCAAAATGGGGACATCTACATAGAAATATGTATCTTTTTTAGGTACGAACTTATTAACTTCATATACATCATATAAACAGCTCACAATTCTATGTCTTCTAACAAGGCAAATACACTAACCATTAGCTTTGGAACCAGACGTGTAAATAAAAACAAAACGCATGATTTGCTTATCATTCTTCCCTGAGAAGGAGGTAGCATGTGGATTTCAGTTTTGCAGTATGTCTTGAATACGTTTGTGCTTTACACGTAATTATTCTTCACAAACATGATGTTTAACACACATGATGGGAATTATCACTGACTCTACAAATCACTACCTGGAATAATGACTATTTTGATTGTAATTCTTCTGCCAATGAGCAAAGGTTTGAACAGTAGCATACAAAAATCTAACCAGCTCAGGCTAAGGTGCAAGTCATGCTCTAGGAGGAAAGACACTTTGTATCCTATTATAAGATCATCCCTAAAGGAATGTTGCCTATAAATTTAAGTCATACACAAAGACTGCAGGAACCCTTCCCCCCAGGTAATGAGCATTAAGCTAAAATACTTTTGTTTAGCTCACAGGAAACATCCTGACCAGGCCCATCTGTGAATAACTATAGGAAGGAAGAAATTAACACATTTCCACCAAAGTCTGGCTGGAAGGAGGTCTTTACTTCCTCCTCTTTTAGTATAAAAGAAGTCTGAATTCTAACAGAGAAGAGTGTTTTGGGGGACACTAGTCCATCTTCTCCAACTGCTGGCTTTCTGAATAAAGTCACTAACAGTTCCCTGCCCTAACAACTCATAACAACTCATATCTTGATTTGTTGTCCTATCTTACTGTCACGTGAGTGTATGTTCCTCGATTCTTTGTCTCATCACAACAAAGATTTGGAGTGATGGACATTGAAGCCCCCTCGGCGTGTCACAGCTCTCAGGTCTTGGATAGACCGTGTTAGAGCTCTTAGACAAATCAGTGTTACAGCTCTATTTTACAGAAGATAGCAGGAAAATCTATCTTTGAGGCGTGAGGGCATGTTGATCTAAAGACAGGAGAAGAGCGCCCCAGCGTTCGGGAGAGAGAGCTGGCTCTGGCTCTTCTATTTATATGTTTATCTCTCCCTGGGCCTGTCCTATGTAAATCGGGCCAGCCAGGAGTGTTGTTTGTTTTACCTGAAGTCCTCACTCCATCCTTGGACCTTTTGTTTCATTTTCGTGGGCTTTTTTCCCTTCCTTGTCTTGTAGCCACTGCCATTTTGGACTCCTTTGCCCTGTTCTACCTATCTAACATTACCATGAACAGTAGGAGCCTGGACTCAGTGGTAACAGTGTTGTCATTAGGTATTAACCTACTTGCTTTCTGAAGCAGCTAGTAAATGTTTACTAGAGCTCATTGTATGAGTCAAATGACAGAGCTTGGACAATCACTAGATACTGAGAATGGTCTTTACCATTATTTCCTGGTGACAGGACTGTTGGCTTTGTGGAGGTACCAAGATGGGGCTCAAAGAAGTATCATCTGTTCTACCCTAAAGAAGACAATAAAAACCTAAATACGAAACACAGAATATAAATCATTAACCAGTTCTGTTAATGAACGAGTTAAAATCATTAACTAATTCTGATATAGAATTGGAAGAGCAACCAGAGACATCAGTGAAGGCATAAACTGGACCTCCAAAGAGGAAAGAGTAACATACATACACTACTGTGTCTAAAATGGCAGGGAAGCCTGGTGTGCTGCAGTTCGTGGGATCGCAAAGAGTCAAACGACTGAGCAGCTGAACTGAACTTATGTCTAAAATAGAAAACAATGAGAACCCACTGTATGGCGCAGGGCACTCTACTCAGTGCTCTGTGGTGACCTGAATGGAAAGGAAATCCGAAAAAGGAGATGTATGTATACGCATAGCTGATTCATTTTGCTGTACAGTAGAAACTAACACAACATTGGAAAGCAACTATACTCCAATAGAAATTAATATAAGAAAAAGAGAAAAAAATACGATGCCACCTAAGAGAATAAATGCAGCAGATGAGAGGTGGACATGTTGGGTGTATCTGAGGCCTGTGGTTGGATGTGGTGGCCACAAGCGGCTTGCATGCTGTTGAAGAAAGTTGGTATTGTTATTCAGAGTCTCATCGTGTCTGCTTTGCGACCCCATGGATTGCAGCACACCAGGCTTCGCTGTCCTCTATCTCCCAGAGTTTGCCCAAGTTCATGTCCATTGAATCATCCCTTCTGTGCTATCCTCAGGGTAGAATACGTATAAACACTGCCAGATACTATTTTTAAATGCCCAGCTGCTGTTGCCTGTAGATGGACACTGATAACCTAGAGTGCCCAGGCATGGTTCCTTTTTTTTTTTTTCATGATTCCCACCATTTATTATTTATTTATTTTAATATAAATTTGTTTATTTTAATTGGAGACTAATTACTTTACAATATTGTATTGGTTTTGCCATACACCAGCATGAATCCGCTAACGTGAACACGGGTGTACACATGTTCCCCATCCTGAACCCCCTCCCACCTCCCTCCCCATACCATCCCTCTGGGTCATCCAGTGCACCAGCCCTGAGCATCCTGTATCATGCATTGAGCCTGGACTGGCAATTCGTTTCACATATGATATTATACATGTTTCAATGCCATTCTTTCAAATCATCCCACTCTCTCCCTTTCCCACAGAGTCCAAAAGACTGTTCTATACATCTGTGTCTCTTTGCTGTCTCGCATACAGGGTTATCGTTACCATCTTTCTAAATTCCATATATATGCGTTAGTATACTGTATTGGTGTTTTTCTTTCTGGCTTACTTCACTCCAGGCATGGTTCTGAGTGTCATCCTGTAGTTCCTTCTTTCCAAGGCAGAGGATCACCCCTACAGCATGTTCTTTTTCCAGGCTGGTACTCACATACAAGGGGTGCATTTTAGGATTAGGTCCTGAATGGGGGTTCTTTGGGGTTCGTGGTAATTTAGGGTGAGTGTCCTCAAAGACTGTTTCATATAGACGATTCAGAACTTGTTGTCTGACCTGTCCTGGGTCAGTTTCAGTCCATGAAGTGAGTTTTTCCTGAGCTGGGTCCTCTCTGGACTGGGGAGCCCAGGACCACATCTCACTCTTCTGTTATATCCTCCTCCCTATCTTGTCCAGTGACAGGCCTAGAAGGATACACCCTAAACCTGAACCAAATTACAAAGCTAAATGGATGCCAGTGGAAGGATTTCATAGGACTTGGTTTTTTATTTATTTATGGCTGCACTGGTCTTCATCGCTGCCTGTGAGCTTTCTCTAGCTGTGAGTTGGGGCTAGTCTCTAGCTGTAGCACACAGGCTTCTTATTGCGGTGGCTTCTCTTGTTGCAAAGCACTGGCTGTATGTATCTGGGCTTCAGAATTGTGATGCATGGACTTAGTTGCTCTGTGGCATGTGGAATCTTCCAGGACAAGGGATCAAACTCATGTCCTCTGCTTTGGCAGGCAGATTCTTAACAACTAGACCACCAGGGAAGCCATTGGTGGAATTTTAATAGCAACCTATGAACTTGAGAAGCTAGGGAGAAAGGAAGAATGAGTCTTCCTACTATTCACATTGTCAGAGTTGTTCTCCTTCCATAGACTTGCCTTGCAATCACGGTTAGACACATTTCTTGTCTAAAGATAGGTAAGTAACTACCCTCAAACAGACTGAGGATGTCTCTAAAGCTTCCAGCACCATATCTGAAGTTTCAGTGGCAATGAGCCACTGATTGCTTTTTTGCCTCCATTCCACCTGGGGAAAAATCCTTAAGTTCACTTTACTCTGAGGCCAATGGACAGATATGTGAAGGGCCTCCAGGCCATGTGGGCGGCTAGACGTGGACAAGGACATGGACAACTGAGCATCTCAGAGCCGAATACATGGAAGACAGTCCAAGCTGGCTTTGTCCTCGCACACAGCACAGGACAAGGCAGAGACTGCCCACCGAGCTGCAGCCTCCCTGTGTGGGGATCGCTGAGCTGGGGGCTATTTCCTCCACTGCAGACCTGGAAGCTGTGAGTGTGACAGCCACAGCAAGCTGCTCTGACATTCAAGTCTGAACAGGCATAGGAGGGAAGACCAAACCACCTGCCCCTTCCTGAGGGCATTAGCTGTAATGTCCCTTCCAGAAGCAAGGACACCTTCTTAACCCTTTGGTGGCATTTGCCTCTTGTAGATGGGCACGGGGGCTTTTCTGGTGGATGAGTGGATAAAGAATCTGCCTGCCAATGCAGAAAATGCATGGGTTTGATCCCTGGGTCAGGGAGATCCCCTGGAGAAGGGCATGACAACCCACTCCAGTATTCTTGCCTGGGAAATCCCATGGATAGAGGAGCCTGGTGGACTACAGTTCATGGGGTCACAAAAGAGTCAGGCATGACTGAGCGACTAAACAATGACAGGCAAGGCACTGCCCTGGGAGGGGCACATGCCTTGGATCATATAGTGGGAGCCAGCGGGGGACCCTTGGCCTGTGGCTCTAACTCCCAAATTTGCCCAGAGGGCCACCCTGCCCTAACCCTACTGGCTGTCACTTGTGCCATCATCAGATCAAACTTCTCTTCTAGAAAGTACTATTCTCCTATTCTTCCTTTTTTTTTTTCCTGTCCTTGTGGCGATTTGCTTTCATTTGTTCCTTGTTCATTTTGTTCCAGGCACACTGGCTGGGGAAGTAGCCTGGGGAGGCCCAGAATCTCTGGGCTATGGGTGGGCTGCTATCTCTGGTGCACAAGTCTCTCTTCAGGGCCCGCCCCTCCCTCGCAGCTGGCAGCTGCAATGGGGAGATGCCTGTAGTCTGGAATCTGCAGTGGTCCAGCTGAGGGCTGGCTCCCTGCCCCTGCAGATGGTCAGGATGACGCCTTGGCCGTGTCAAGCATCCCCCATGTCTCCCCCACACATGTGGGGCCCCAAAGACCGTTTCTTCTCTCCTTCTGAGGCTTCTTTTTGCTGCTCTTTGGTCGAGCATGAAAGGCTTGGCGATTGCACCCTGTTGTCATGTGACAGTCATTTACAGCCTCAAGCTCTAAGTCATGGGTCAGGAATGAACCCAAAAGGAGGCGTCACTGGGAGCTCTGACCACACTGCTCTAGCTTGGGCCAGGCAGGCAGAGGTGTACATGGAGCCCAGGAGCCTTCCCCTTGGTCTTCTGTGCCTATTTCCCCATTTGAACCAATGTCCTCAAAAGACAGAGGATGAGATGGTTGGATGGCATCACCAACTCAATGCACATGAGTTTGAGCAAACTCTAGGAAACAGTGACGGGCAGGGAAGCCTGGCATGCTGCAGTCCTTAGGATCACAAAGAGTCCGTGGGGTCACATGACTGAGAGACTGAACAACAACCTCAAACAACTTATTGCTCTCACAGCAGAATACTTGGAAAAACCTAAAAAACATAAAGAAAAAAAATCACCCACAAGTCTCCCATTAATATCTTTCTGTTTTCTTCTATTTTGCATAACTGAAACACCCTGCCTATACAATTATGTATCCTGCTTTTAAACAATGTGTTCAGTCACTCAGTCTGACTTGTCAGTCTGTCTGACTCTTTGTGACTCCATGGACTGTAGCCCGCCAGTCCTCTGTCCATGGGATTTCCCAGGCAAGAATACTGGAGTCGGTTGCCATTTCCTTCTCTGGAGGATCTTCCTAATCCAGGAATCCAACCTGTGTTCCTGTATAACAGGCAGATTCTTCACCACTGAGCCCCTTGGGAAGCCCGTTTTTAAACAATAATCTTTCCATAATGAAAAAAATTCATGTTCATTGCACAACATTCAGAAAATTCAAACACAAAGAATAAAAATGACGTTTCATTGCTGCTTTGAGAAATAACAAGCAGTAATATTTTCACGTTGTCTTAAAAGAAATTTTTTTTAGCTTTATTTTTCAACTTTTTTAGCCACACCTTACCTGTGCTAATCCAAACACCCAATTCTTCCCTCTCCCCCACCCCCTGCTTGGCAACCACAAGTCTGTTCTCTCTGCCTGTGAGTCTGTGTCTATTTCATAGATAAGTTCATTTGTGTAACAGCTTAGATTTCACACGTAAGTGATACCACATGGTATTTGTCTTTCTCTTTCTGACCTACTTAGTATGATAATCTCTAGGTCCATCCATGTTGCTGCAAATGGCATGAGTAGCATTCCATTGCATATGTGCACATCTTCTTTATCTATCATCAGTCAATGGACATTTAACTTGTTTCCATGTCTTGGCTTTTGTGAACAGTGCTGCTATGAACATAGGGGTGCGTGTATCTTTTCAAATTATGGTTTTGTCCAGACATGCCTAGGAGTGAGATAGTTGGATTATATGGCAACTCCATTTTTAGCTTTTTGAGAAAACTCCATACTGTTTTCCACAGTGGCTATACCAATTTACATTCCCACACACAGTGCAGGAGGGTTCCCTTTTCTCCACACACTCTCCAGCATTTGCTCTTTGTAGACTTTTTAATGGAGAAGGCAATGGCACCCTACTCCAGTACTCTTGCCTGGAAAATCCCATGGATGGGGGAGTCTGGTCGGATACGACTGAGCGACTTCACTTTCACTTTTGACTTTCATGCATTGGAGAAGGAAATGGCAACCCACTCCAGTGTTCTTGCCTGGAGAATCCCAGGGACGGGAGACCCTGGTGGGCTGCTGTCTATGGGGTTGCACAGAGTCGGACACGACTGAAGCAACTTAGCAGCAGACTTTTTAATGATGGCCATGCTGACTGGTGTAAGGTAGCACCTCATTGTAGTTTTGATTTGCATTTCTCTAATAATTAGAGATGTTGAGCATCTTTTCATGTGCCTGTTGGCCATCTATATGTCTTCTTCGGAGAAATGTCTATTTAGATATTCTGCCCATTTTTCAATTGGGTTGTTTTTTCCTTTGTTGCATTGTATGGGCTTAATTATGGCAACCCACTCCAGTGCTCTTGTCTGGAAAACTCCATGGATGGAGGAGCCTGGTGGGCTGCAGTCCATGGGGTCACTAAGAGTGGGATATGACTGAGCAACTTCACTTTCACTTTTCACTTTCATGCATTGGAGAAGGAAATGGCAACCCACTCCAGTGTTCTTGCCTGGAGAATCCCAGGGACGGGGAAGCCTGGTGGGCTGCCGTCTATGGGGTCGCACAGAGTCGGACACGACTGAAGTGACTTAGCAGCAGCAGCAGCAGCAGCATGGGCTTAATTGTGCTTTGCTGGTGGCTCAGCAGGAAAAGAATCCACCTGCAATGCAGGAGCTTCAGGAGATATGGGTCTGATCCCTGGGTCGGGAAGATCCCCTGGAGAAGGAAATGGCAACCCACTCCAGTATTCTTGCCTAGTGAATTCCATGGACAGAGGAGCCTGGAAGGCTACAGTCCATAGGGTCACAAAAAGTTGGACATGACTGAAGCAACTTAGCAAGTATTCATATGCATGACCTTAATTAGCTTGGCTTTTAGATGAGGAAGTTGAGGCACAGAGAGATTAAATGCTTTGACTAAGATCACAGAGATAAAAAGTGGTGGAGCTGGTATTCCAAGCCAGTTGGTTTCCAAGTCTCTGCATATGATCCTCTCTCTCTGTTTTTTAAAGATTTTTTTTGATTTGGATCATTTTTAAAGTCTTTATTGAATTTGTTACAATATTGCTTCTGTTTTAGGCTGTGGTCTTTGGCTGCAAGGCATGTGGGATTTTAGCTCCCCAATCAGGGACAAGCCTGCACCTGCTCCATTGAAAGGTGAAGTGCTAACCACTGGACACCAGGAAAGCCCCTATAACTCTCTCTTACGGAGCCAGTCGAGCTGAGTGCAAGCAACTGGGAAACTGAGTGTAATGGTAGGGTAAGTATGAACCATAATTTTAATGCATTCATAGAGTCCCACATCATGGGTAATAAGCACTTCGCCCATGTGTATTTTTGAGGGAGCTCATTAGCCTTCAGAGGCTACACAGAAATAATTATTCAGAACGAGATGTTATCTGGTACTTGCCTGGTGGTCCAGTGATTAAGACTCGCCACTTTCAAGCCAGGGGTTGTGGGTTCAATCCCTGATGGTGAAACTAAGATCCCATAAGCCACCCAGTGCCGCCAAGAAATTAAAAAAATAAAAACAACAAAAAATGAGATGTTACCTTTTAGAGGGAAACTCTACATTTATGAATAAAATGATGTGATATGTTTGCTTCCAGATAATCTTGGTTGGGAGCAGGGTGGGGTTGCACAATGAACACATGGGGTGTAAGTGATACAAAATCAGCTGTGAGTTGAATTTGTTGAAGTTGAGTGGTAGATCTATGAGGGCTCTTTCTTCTCTTGAATTTGCTGAAAATTTGCCATGCTAAAATATTTTTTAAAAAACTCAAATCAGGGACTTCTCTGGCAGTCTGGTGTTTATGATTTCTTGCTTTTCAATGCAGGGGGTGCAGGTTTAATCACTGATTGGGGAGCTAAGATTCTGTATGCTTAATGGTCAAAAAATCAAAACATTAAAAAATAGCGATACTGTAACAAAGTGCTGCAGTCCACCGGCTGGAAAAGAATGGGACAGGACTTAGAGACTGAACAACAACTGTAATAAAGTCAATAAAAAAGACTTTAAAAATGGTCCACATCAAAAAACGCTTTAAAAAAAAGAATCTCAAACCATTAGATAGCTCAAGAATGATCTTTGAAGAGATCCCTGGGTCAGGAAGATCCCCTGGAGAAGGAAATGGCAACCCACTCCAGTACTCTTGCCTGGAAAATGCCATCCTTATATGGTGGCAAACATTCCGATAAAACCGGCAGCTGTGTGTTTTTTCAGTGACTTTACTTGCCAGGAAGACTTAGCAGTGTATAACATGTATGTAACATATTCCAAGCTGGATTTTACCTTCTAAGAAATTAGATTAACAGAAAGCAGAGGTAGGATGGGCTTGGCCCACAGACAATAAACTAGTGGAATAAGGTCTGTGTCCTCTTGCTCAGGGAAGATCCTAGGTCTCTTAGGACCACATGCTCATGTTCTGCCAATGGAAGTTCAGTGAGGTTCCACCGTCCCCTCCTCCCTCGGGCATCCGGCCTCCTCCCTGCCTGGAAAGCCAGTGTTTAGTTTCTGACGTCACTCACGATGCTGTATGCTAGGATTCTGGGCAACACAGAAAGTTGAGATCCAGAGCACTGTAATTACACCTCTTCCTGGATTTCAAGTAGGGCCGATTTGTGAATATGCCAGATTTTTCCGGGTCTGGAGGCAGCAGGCAAGGACCAATCACACCCGGCTAGTGCCGCTGCCAGCTTCCTGCTCTGCCGCCACTGCAGTGGCTTGTGAGCCCCAGGGCCAGAGCTCAATGGCAGGGTCACTACAGCCGCCTTGCTGCCCACACCAGCGCAGTCGGCCTGGGGTGCTGATGGCACAGCTCAGTGGGGGAGAGAAATGGAAAGGTGAGCCCAAGGTGGGCATCTCTGGAGTCAGTTTCTCTGTGGATTCATGAAAAGTGGCCAGGAGGGCCTGAGTAAGGCTCTGCAGGACTCAAAGGGTACCAGCCTCAGAATAACTGAGGTCCGGATTAGTATTTCCATTTTGTACAGAAAGGCACACACGTTGGTGTAGATAAGGCAGAGATTTAAGCTCTCTTGCTTCCAGTCAGTCCTGAGAGGAAAGACTGAAAAGTGGCAAAACCTCAATTTTCAAAAGCTGACTGCCTGGGCAGAGACCTATGCCTGGAGTAAGGCACCCCCACAAATGAGGCATCCAGGGGTTTCTTCATTGGTGGGCAAACACCAGCTTTCTGTGGGCACTGAAGTTTTCATAGCTCCCCACATTCCACAACATGGACTCTTCCCGCGTTTACATGGGAAGACCATTGCCCACCCTCCTGATTCTTGGCTTTAAAGACTTCTCCCAATTTCACTAAAGTCTGTTAAGAGTTCATTTTTTAAAATATAAATTTATTTATTTTAATTGGAGGCTAATTACTTTACAATATTGTATTGGTTTTGCCATACATCAACATGAATCCACCACAGGTATACACGTGTTCCCCATCCTGAACCCCCTCCCCGCTTCCTCCCCATACCATCCCTCTGGGCCGTCTCAGTGCACCAGCCCCAAGCATCCAGTATCATGCATCGAACCTGGACTGGCGATTCGTTTCATATATGATATTATACATGTTTCAATGCCACTCTCCCAAATCATCCCACCCTCGCCCTCTCCCACAGAGTCCAAAAGACTGTTCTATACATCTGTGTCTCTTTTGCTGTCTTGCATACAGGGTTATCGTTCAGTTCAGTTCAGCCGCTCAGTCATGTCCGACTCTTTGCGACCGCATGAATCGCAGCACGCCAGGCTGCCCTGTCCATCACCAACCTCCAGAGTTCACTCAGACTCACGTCCATCGAGTCCAGTGATGCCATCCAGCCATCTCATCCTCTGTTGTCTCCTTCTCCTCCTGCCCCCACTCCTTCCCAGCATCAGAGTCTTTTCCAGTGAGTCAACTCTTTGCATGAGGTGGCCAAAGTACTGGAGTTTCAGCTTTAGCATCAGTCCTTCCAATGAACACCCAGGACTGATCTCCTTTAGAATGGACTGGTTGGATCTCCTTGCAGTCCAAGGGACTCTCAAGAGTCTTCTCCAACACCACAGTTCAAAAGCATCAATTCTTTGGTGCTCAGCCTTCTTCATAGTCCAACTCTCACATCCATACATGACCACTGGAAAAACCATAGCCTTGACTAGACGGACCTTAGTGGGCAAAGTAATGTCTCTGCTTTTGAATATGCTATCTAGGTTGGTCATAACTTTTCTTCTAAGGAGTAAGCGTCTTTTAATTTCATGGCTGCAGTCACCATCTGCAGTGATTTTGGAGCCCCCAAAAATAAAATCTGACACTGTTTCCACTGTTTCCCCTTCTATTCCCTTAAGTGATGGGACTGGATGCCATGATTTTCGTTTTCTGAAGGTTGAGCTTTAAGCCAACTTTTTCACTCTCTTCTTTCAATTTCATTAAGAGGCTTTTTAGTTCCTCCTCGCTTTCTGCCATAAGGTTGGTGTCATCTGCATATCTGGGGTTATTGATATTTCTCCCGGCAATCTTGATTCCAGCTTGTGTTTCTTCCAGTCCAGCGTTCCTCATGATATACTCTGCATGCATATGAGTTAAATAAGCAGGGTGACAATATACAGCCTTGACGTACTCCTTTTCCTATTTGAAACCAGTCTGTTGTTCCATGTCTAGTTCTAACTGTTGCTTGCTTCCTGACCTGCATACAGATTTCTCAACCATCTTTCTAAATTCCATATATATGTGTAAGTATACTGTATTGGTGTTTTTCTTTCTGGCTTACTTCACTCTGTACAATAGGCTCCAGTTTCATCCACCTCATTAAAACGGATTCAAATGTATTCTTTTTAATGGCTGAGTAATATTCCATTTTGAGATGCAGATGTAGAGAACAAATGAAGGGATACCAAGGAGGAAGGGGTAGTGGTGAGATGAATTGGGAGGCTGGGATTGACATACATACACTAATTGGCATAAAACTGGATAGCACAGGGAACTCTACTCAGTGCTCTGTGGTGATCTAAATGGGAAGGAAATCCCCAAAAGAGGGGATTGTGTATACATACAGCTGATTCACTTTGTTGTGCAGTAGAAACCAACACAGGCTTACAGGTGATGCAATGGTAAAGAATCTGCCTTCCAATGCAGGGGAAGAAAGAGATGTGGGTTCGATCCTGGGGCCGGGAAGATCCCCTGGAGAAGGGAATGGTAACCTGCTCCAGTATTCTTGCCTGGGAAATCCCATGGACAGAAGAGTCTGGCCAGCTACAATCCATGGGGTCTAGAAGAGTCCTACACAACTGAGCACTCACACGCACAGAAACCAACACAACATTGTAAGCAACTATATACCAATAAAATTTAAAGAAAAAAGTTCATTTCACCTGTGAAACCTGTTTTCTTGCTTAGATAAAAAGGACCAGGGAAAGACCTTATTTTTCCCTGATTAAGGCTGAACAACTGAAGCTTGAATCTTGTTATCTTAAACCTGAATATAACCTGAGGTGTATCCATTTGAAAAAAATGCCAAGTAGGGAATGAAGTTCTCCCAACTTATTGCACTGGTCAAGTGCATTCTGGAGAATTCTGTTAACTTCTGCATTTCACCTTTAAAAGAAATACTGTCTATTTTATACTTCCAGAGGAGAGACCAGGATGTGGAGAGATCAAGAACTCTGATCCAAAAGGACAGGTCAGCAATCACAAGTCCAGGGGAAATAAAACTGGAGGGGACAGGAGAGCCAAGTCCAAAGGAGTGAAGGCCAAGGTTGGCTCAGAAAGGCAGAATCAGAGCAAAAGGTTGAGGAGAGGAATGCTGGAAGACAGATTTTCACTTTCTAGTCTAGCAGCAAGAACCTTCTAATAATTAGGCTGTTTAAACATGAGATGAGCTTGATGAGTCAGGGCCTGGTCAGGCAGCAACCAAGCAGAGGCTGGACAGCCACTCCTAAGAGCAGTGCTGCAGGGGGATTCCTGCATTGGGCAGGAAATGAACACCAAGATTCTGTTCTTTTATAACTCTCTGAAATGTCAGTCCTATACATCATAAATTAAGGGACAGATAAAAAAATTTCATGGCTTTTTAGAAACATAGAGAGTTTTTGTTTATAGAAATGAAAACTGAATGATGATCAAAAAATGAAAACCATAGATCATTTCTTCAGGCTCCTTGCAGCACTTTGATTTCCTGTGTCTTTGTGTTCTTCTTAATCTCAGACTCTGTTTTCTTTCTTTTCTATGTCCTTACATTCTCTTTATCTCTCCTTTTACACAGAAGGTTTTCATTTATGCCATGGGTGGTAGGTCTTTGGAACATATTAAAGGAATTTAAGGTCTGGTTACTTGGAAATTGTTAGAGCGAAAAATCTATAATATCTTACCTAACCTGGTAACTGTTATACTTCTTCTCTCTTCTCCAACCACATGTTTTGGTCAGGGCTGTGTTTGGGTTTCAGAAAAATCATTAATGCTCATAATATTACAAGTAAGGAAAAAAAAAAGAATTGCCAGAATGATTCTGGAGGAATATGTACACAAGGACAACCAAACTAATCTTGACACAAAAAAAGAAAAAGAAAGAAAAGAAATAATGAGAACTTTCTACAATACTAGAATTGCTTACACTGTAATTACAATAATTAACATAACGCTGGCAACACAATACACATCAATTAAACAGAGAAGTCCAGAAAGAGACTCAGTAAGTATATAATTAAAGTTCCATTTAAAAACTCCCTAAGAAAAAGAGGTGACTTTCATGAAATGACTAACTCTTTGAAAAAAAAGAGAGTCTCCCCAAATTTCAAAAATAAACCATGGAAATGGACGTGACTTAGCAACTGAACAAGGTGTCAAAACCACAATAAACCATATGGGCAAATGGCAAAACAAAAATGAAAGTATTAACAATATACATGAAAAAGACTTAATGTCATAACATGTGAAAAGTTGTTACTAATCAATAAGAAAAAGAGCAATGTCTCAATGGAGGACAGAGTAAAACACAACTCAGTAAATCAACTCAGAAGAAACTCAAGTGTCCAATGAACATGAGGCAGTTGAGTCTTGGACTGATGGCAAATTAAAGCTACGGGGTGTATTTTTTAAATCTATCCAGTGGACAACATACTTTTGTTTAATGTAAATGTTTAGCACTGGCTTCAGTTTCATACGGGCTTCTTATACTGAAGTGTGTGTGAACTGATGTAGATTTTTGACAGTATGCTTGGCAACACATCTCAAAAGCTTTAGAGAATATTCAGCCTCTTTGACAAAGGAAGTTCACATATGAGAATTTTTTCTGAAGAATTCCTTAGGGTTATATGCTAGGGTTCAGTTATAGGAATGTTTGCATTGAGCAGAGACTAGAACCAATCTAAATATCTAACAATAGTGACTCAATAGTGACCACTTAATCAATTTTGACATGTCCTGTGTAGCCATTAAAAATTTTATAGAAGACAATAAACACTGGAGAGGGTGTGGAGAAAAGGGCACCCTCCTACACTGTTGGTGGGAATGCATATTGGCACAGCTACCTTGGGAACCAATACAGAAGTTTCTCAAAAAACTAAAAATGGGGTTGCCATATGATACTGCAATCCTACTCCTAGGCGTATATCTGTATAAAACCATAACTCAAAAAGATACGTGCACCCCTGTGTTCATAGCAGCACTGTACACAATAGCCAAGACACAAAAATTACCTAACTGTCCTAACAGGTGAATGTATAAAAAAGATGTGGTACATATATACAGTGGATTGTCCTAACTCTGGGATCGAACCTGAGTCTCCTGCATTGCAGGTGGATTCTTTACTGTCTGAGCCACCAGGGAAGCCTCTATAAAATAAAACACTATTCAGCTGTTAAAAAGAATGAAATAATGCCATTTGAGCAACATAGAGGGGCCTAGAGATCATACTAAGTGAGATAAGTCAGAAAGAGAAAGACAAATACATATGATATCATTTATATGTGGAGTCTAAAATACAACACAAATGAACATATCTATAAAACAAAACAGACCCACAGAGAGAACAAACTTGTGGTTGCCAAGGGGAAAAGAGTGTGTGGGGGTGATGGATTAGGAGTTTGGAATTAGCAGTGCAAGCTGTTACTGTAGGATGGATAAACAACAAGCACCTACTGTATAGCACAAAGAACCATTAATATATTAAATATCCTGTGATAAACCATGGAAAAGAATATGTAAAAGAATGCATATATATGCATAACTGAGTCACTTTGTTGTACAGCAGAAGTGAATATAACATTGTTAGTCAACTATACTTCAATAAATTCTTTTTAAATGTTGTAGAAGAATATTTCATCACATGGAAAGGTGTTCAAGGTGTATATTTCTGTTGCTGTTGTTACAATAACTCTTTTGTTCTAGTTAGCTTGTTCTTTCTTTAATGGTGTACATTTTGAGTAAAAGAAGGAGATTTGGAGCTGGAGCAGAAATGTGGCTCCAGGGTGGCTTGGTGTCCCAAACCATTCTCCTGGACACAACCCGGGAGCACTCGGCCTCTGGTCTGAAGAACTCCTGGCCACACTCTGCATTTTGTGTGCTCCATGTCGGTGTACATGGCACACCAGGGCTCGAAGAATGGACTGAGGGAAATATAGCAGTCTAGCCCTCCTGGGAACTTCTCCCTGTCACGTGGCTTCTGTTCCATGTCCTCCAGGCCTGGAGCTGTGTGAGGTCCTGGACTGTTAATCAAGTTAAACGCAAGAACTGTCCCATCCTCCAGTTTACAGGAAACATGCCATCAGGCACGAGTGCCCAAGAGCTGGACAGCAATTCCAGGGCAGGCACTGGGGAGCCAGCATCTTCGGGGAGAGACTTGTTTTCCCCTCGTTTCCCCTCCCCTCCTCATCCCTCTCCTCTTCTCCCCACCCTCCTCCTTTCTCTCTTCCCTCCAACCTCCTTCCTTATCCTCCTCTAGGGATAGGCCTAAGGCTAATACACTTTGGAGAGGAGAGCCTCTTTGAAAAAACAAGTACAAAACTACAAAATCAAATTCAAGTACAGGACTTTGAAAAGGTTCTGTGTAAGTGAGAGGCCTGAACTTAAGCTTCATAGTTGCTGTTGCTCAATCACCAAGTTGTGTCCAACTCTTTTATCACCTCACAGACTCAGCACACCAGGCCTCCCTGTCCCTCACCATCCCCCTGAGTTTGCAATACTGTTCTTTACAGCATCAGATTTTACTTCCATCACCATATATATCCACAACTGGGTGTCATTTCCACTTTGGTCCAACCAATTCATTCTTTCTGGAGCTAATAGTAATTGTCCTCCACTCTTTCCCAGGAGCATGTTGGACACCTTCTGGCCCGAGGGGCTCATCGTTTGGTGTCATATCTTTTTGCCTTTTTATACAGTTCATGAGGTTCTCACGGCAAGGATTCTGGAGTGTTTTGCCATTCCCTCTGCCAGTGGACCATGTTTTGTCCAAATTCTCCACTATGACCTGTCAGTCTTGGGTGGCCCTACACAGCATGGCTCATAGCTTCACTGAGTTACACAAGGCAGTGATTTCATGGTAAATCCACCTTTAATTCTGAATTCGGTTTGTATCACTCACATGTATTTCCTTTTAGTTTATACTGTTTATGTATAACTGCTGCTGCCGCTGCCTGAACTACGTTGAATATTGTTTTTCATATTATTGAGCTTTATATAAATGGTATTCTCCATGACATTTTTATGCAGCTTGTTTTTCTTAGTGGTACATTTTGGAAGTTTATCCATATTGATGTGAACAACTTCAGTTTCTTTTAATTGTTATATTCCATTGTGTGACTCTCAGATTGTACCTACTCTTTCCTGCTGCAGTTTTTCAGTAAAAGCGGCAGGATATGTATATAGATATATATGCAAGTTGTAAACAAACACGCAAACACACTAATGAGCAGGTAAATCAGTGTCATTTTGTTGTAACACTAGATTAGAACTAGGTAAAAAAAAACAACACATGATTTAAAAAAGAATTCAGGAACAATCCTAGGAAATTGGTATACAATATAGATGCATTTCAATTCAATACAGAAAAATGGACTATTTAATAAACAGTATTGAAAGAATTGGACATATATAGATAAATAAAAGCACAAAATTACAGTTTAGATGAATTAAAAACTTCAACCTTCAAAAACACAAATTATAAAATATTAGGGAAAAATGTATAGCAAAATATCATTATGATCCCAGGGAAAAGGAACCTTAAATAAGTCATGGAAAGCAAAACTCACACAGTAAAAGGCCTAACAATTTAAATCAAATTAATGAATAAATGTTATCTAAAGTATAAAAACAGGATCTGAAAAATAAAAAAGATACCCCAACATAGTAAACAAACATGATATCAACCACCAGGCTACGCCGTCCCTGGGATTCTCCAGGCAAGAACACTGGAGTGGGTTGCCATGTCCTTCTCCAATGCATAAAAGTGAAAAGTGAAAGTGAAATCACTCAGTCTTGTCCAACTCTTAGCGACCCCATGGACTGCAACCTACCAGGCTCCTCCGTCAATGGGATTTTCCAGGCAAGAGTACTGGAGTGGGGTGCCATTGCCTTCTCTGAGATAAGCAACAAGGACTTACTATATAACACAGGGAACTATATTCAATATCTTGAGATAACATATAATGGAAGAGAAAAAAAGAATATATATATATTTATATATTGTGGATGTTTGGTTACTGAGTCCTGTCTGACTTTTTTCAGACCCTAAGGATTATAGCTTGCCACTCCTCTCTGTCCATTGGATTTCCCAGGCAAGAATACTGGAGTAGGTTGTCACTTCCTATCCAGGGGGTCTTCATGACCCAGGGGTGGAACCCATGCCTCCTGCATTAGCAGGCAGGTTTTTTACCACTGAGCCACCAGAGAAGTGCATATATAAAAAAAATATACATATATAATATGTATATACACAAATATGTATAGCGAAATCACTTTGCTGTATATTTGAAACTAACACAACATTGCAAATCAACTATATTTCAAAAAAAACTTAAAACAAAACCAGACATCCCAAACAACATGAAAGGCAAGCTGAAGACTAGGAGAAAATTTTGCAACTTAGGTAACAAAGAATAGGTATAACAGATATATGTAGGAAAACAAACAAACAAATGCCCTTTAGAAAATGAGCAAAGGATATGAATAAGCAATTCATAAAAGAGGAAAAACATGTAAGAAGATGCTTGAACACAGTTTTCATCAGGCGTCTACTAATGAAAACACTGAAGAGATACCATTGTATACCTAATATACTGAGCGTTTTGAAATGTCTGGCAGGTGAAGCATTACTGAGACTGCTGAGAAGTGGGAACTTCAGATTCTGTTTTCATACTTCAAGATGGGGAGCCACTTGAGAGGCAATGTGGGCATAGCCTTGGATCCACAGTTTCCTCTTGTAGGAATCTGGAGTCTTGAGACACAGAAAAGACACAGAGAACATTTATTGCAATGTTGTTGGAGGTAGTGAAAAATTGTTAACAATCCTAAATATCCACTAGGGCTTTTCTGGTAGTTCAGGTGGTAAAGAATCTGCCTGCAATACAGGAGAGCCAGGTTCAATCCTGGGGTCAGGAAGATCCCCTGGTGAAGAGAATGGCTACCCATTCCAGAAATATTGCCTGGAAAATTTCAACGACAGAGGAGCCTGACAGGTTACAGTCCATGGGATTGCAAAGAATCAGATACAACTGAGCGATTAACACTTTCAAGTATCCACTAAAAAGAGAGAGGATAATAAATAAAATACAGTATAGTAATACAATGGAATACTACTCAGCAGTTAAAAGAAATTCACTTGGTCAATATAGCAACACAATTAGATTCCAAAAATACTGCTAAATTATAAAATCACACCTATAGTATAATGCCTCTTATGTAAACACAGCACACAAATACATCAATATACAATGATAAGGTTCTGGAGGGCCTCCCAAGTGGAGCTAGTGGTAAAGAACTTGCATGCAGGAAATATAGGAGACCTGGGTTTGATCCCTGGGTTGGGATGATCCCCTGGAAGAGGTCATGGCAGCCCACAGGTGTATTCTTGCCTGGAGGATCCCACTGACAGAAAAGCCTGGTGGGCTATAGTCCATGGGGTTAAAAAAGAGTTGGACAGGACCTATTGACTAAACAACAACAATATATACATTTTTTCCCTATAATTTTCACAGTATTTGCCCATCACATTTGCAATAGGAAACCAGTTATTTCTCAAGGATTGTTGAAAGTTCAAAAAATCTTAAAAGGTTAGCTTTGAAAGTGAAAGTGAAAGTGAAGTCGCTCAGTCGTGTCCTACTCTGCGACCTCATGGACTGTAGCCTACCAGGCTCCTCCCTCCATGGGATTTTCCAGGCAAGAGTACTGGAGTGGGTTGCCATTTCCTTCTTCAGGGAATCTTCCCAACCCAGGGATCGAACCTGGTTCTCCCTCATTCCAGGCAGACGCTTTAACCTCTGAGTCAGGTTACTTTTAAATGCACCCTCCTTTCTTCCCCCACCAACTTAAATACGTAGCACGTGTTTGGGAAGACTGGCATGTTTTATTGCAAAATTAGGTACATTCCCCAAACTGTAGCAGTAGAGAAAAAGGTTCTGGGAATTATTTAGCTTAGTTTAGGGGGATCAGGGGAAATACCTCTTATTTTTAACTCACTGATGTTCCATTAACCAGGACACTCCAGAGACTTAAGATTTACTGACAATCAATGTTTAACCATGGTTAAAGTTAGCTACTTTCTGGGGATGAAACTTCTCAAATAGCTGAGAGATTTTCATCTCTTTTGTACACTGTAATGATCTGAAGTAGAAAAATGTCTAGAATGTTTTGGTACTTCTCTGTCTTCTTCAACAGAAAATAGTATGAGTTTCAGCTTTTCCAACTTTGCTATTTCTAAAGGTTGCCATATGGTACACTGTCAGGATCTGTCCTATAGAAACATTGTCTTTCCTGCTAAGGCTTTAGAAGTCAACTTCTTGGTATTGTTTGTAAAATAATCAGTGTGTGGGGCTTACACGAAGAGGACTGGCTCAGATAAAAGAACACACAAACGTCATGGCATCTATTTCGGCTTTTTCACAATCCCTCTTTTCACCTCCTCTTCTTTCTGGTTTTCAGGGACATTCTGAAAGTGCTGG
Organism: Madoqua kirkii; assembly: GCA_006408675.1. Taxonomy (NCBI): domain Eukaryota; kingdom Metazoa; phylum Chordata; class Mammalia; order Artiodactyla; family Bovidae; genus Madoqua; species Madoqua kirkii. The sequence goes on from SJYC01076531.1 coordinate 25,628, forward strand.
CTGCAAGCCTAGAAGGTGATACAGGTAGAGAAGAAAGAACAGGATTATTTCTTGTAAAACAGTGATCTCTATCAAGATCAAAGCTTTAGCTGTTGGCACAGGGCTCTTACCACAGAACTGAGCTACCAATAGATGAAATGCATGCATGTGCTAAGTTGCTTCGTTTGTGTCCGACTCTGCAACCATATGGACTGTAGCCTGCCAGGCTTCTCTGCCCATGGGATCCTCCAGGCAAGAATACTGGAGTAGGTTGCCATGCCCTCCTCCAAGGGATCTTCCGAACCCAGGGATTGAATAATTCTAAATGAAGACAAAAACCATAACCTTATAGCAATTGTACAGCATCTGCTAGAAAATTTTGTGATCTTACACAGGGATTTCCCAAGATACAGCAGGTGATTATTAATGAAGCCTTTGTAAGTTACAGCCTTATACATAATACAAGTGTTGTGTTCAGTCGTGTCCAATTCTTTGTGACCCTGTGGACTGTAACCCGCCATGCTCCTTTGTCCATAGGATTTTCCAGGCAAAAATACTAGAGAGGGTTGCCATTTGCTTCTTTAGGGGGTCCTCCCAACCCAGGGATTGAACCTGCATCTCCTGAGTCTCCTGCGTCGCAGGCAGAGTCTTTACTCACTGAGCCACCTGGGAATAGCCTTGTACATCTGAGTAAAGTGGGGGTCCCAGAGGGTTCATACAGAGCTAGATCTATATCTCAGGCCTACTTTTTGTAAAACCAGAAAGGGGAAGGGAACAGAGGGTATGAAATAGAGCTACGAACCTCAAGAATCACAGATAAGGTCTTCTCTTATGCACATTGTCATGTTCTTCATTTTTCCTCCTATTGCAATAATCAGGCAGCAACACAGAGAAGTGATGATTCAGAACTACATTCCAAGGCTCTGAGTCAGGAAGTTAGGGCTCATTTAATGTTATCAGTTAGCTGGCGGTAGTAGTGACCAAATCTAATAAAAACACAAAGGACAGAAGTTTCAAATTTCTTTCAGAAGGATTGTGCTCACTCTAAAGAGTACAGGACCTGTGAAAATTGCTCCTGCCATGTGTTCATGTGAGATAAACTCACAGAATACTGTAGCAGAGAGATGGCCTGTTCAGGTGTCTCATACAGAGATACGATGTTCATCGCTAGCAGACACAGAGCAGATGGTGGCTCCGAGTGAGTTGATGTTGTTACTCTGAAGATTCAAAGAGGATGGAGATGAAAGCATAGGAGTCAGGGATAGATGGGCTTTGCCTCAATCCTTTTTCAGTAAACGAGGAAGCTCATCCTTTCCCAGCCTTAGAAAAGGCAAAAATAAACGATGCCTGTGGAAGTGCTTAGAGTTACTTGGAAACAAATGTGACTGTGTTAAAATGAAGTATCATATTGTCTCTCCTTGGGCTTCCCTGGGTGGTTCAGTAGTAAAGACTCTTCCTGCCAGTGCAGGATCCCTGGCTCAGGAAGATGCCTTGAGAAGGGAATGGCAATTCACTCCAGTATTCTTGCCTGGGAAATCCCAGGGACAGAAGAGCCTGGCAGGCTGACATCCATGGGGTCGCAAACAGTCAGACACAACAGAGCAACTAAACAATTGTCTCTCCCAAGAGACCTAATCCTTGTAAGGGAACAGGAGAAAGTTCTTTGGTTTATCAACTGTTCCCCTTTAGGATAAGCTCAGTCTGAAGGTTGGTTCCCATTCTAGGAGATTCAGAACAACCACAGCCTTGGGGGAGAGGTATTGTGAATATGCCTGAACTCCTAGAATATGAGTCTTGGAAAGGGTCTGAAGATCACTTCCCTCATTGCATAGACACAGAAATGAAGGCCCAGAGAGGGGAATGGACTTCTCTTTCAAATACACGGCTTCAGGTGATGAGCCCAGAACCCTTTTCATAGACTTTCTCAAAGTGGGGTCCTCTGAGATTGCATGTCAGAATCACCTGACGTGTATATGGGGGCACCAGGGAGGTATTGGTGAAGAGAGCTGATTACATAAATGCACACTCCCTGACCTGAATCACAAGCTTTGGGAGCAGGTACCTGAGACTCTGTACTTTAGGATGAAACCATTCTTTTTATTTTTTGGCTGCACTGAGTCTTCACTGCTCCCCGTGGGCCTCTCCAGCTGCGGCAAGCAGGGCCACTCTCGCTGCAGTGTGTGGGCTTCCCTTCGGGGGCTTCTCTTGTTGTGGAGCATGGATTCTAGGCGCACGGCCTTCAGTAGTTGTGGTGCATGGGTTTAGCTGCTCCCTGGCAGCTGGGATCTTCTTGGACTAGGGATCGAATCTGTGTTCCCTGCACTGGCAAGTGGATTCTTAAGGATGTCAAGGATGGGAAGTCAAGGATGAGGCGATTTGTACACAGCTCTGCTTTATTTCAACAATACCTGGAAGTGTTGCTTCTAAATTGCCTACGTAAAATGGCCACCCTTAAGGAATCATCTCCTAGAGAATATGGAAAGAACACAGTTATTAGTTGCCACCAGAAAATGCCATGTCCTCAATTAGCTACGTTGTATGACAGTCAGCCTCCTGTAGGGCACCATCATCTCCTTGAATATTCTGAACAATCAAAGCATGTTTGGGAAACAAACACAGCTCATGTGGTCCTTTTAAGAGCCTCTCTTTGCCTGGGTTTGGGGATGGGTGTGCTCTCCTTTGCAGGTCACTCCCAGCTTATCTTACTGTCCCCGCCACCCTCTGAGACATCTGGTTTCATACAAGTGTCTCTGGCCTGAAAGTAGATAGATTCTGATACCGGGCTGAACCCACCCTTCCCTTAATCAACGCAGAGTGACTTGTCAGGTCCATAGGAGATAAATAAAGCTGAGATCGTCCCTGTAGAAGCCTCTTGGGAGGTTAAATAGGGTATGTAAACAAGTAATGGGGTTGCCAGCAGCTTCCACGTAATGCCCACGCAGGGCTCTTTGCACAAGGACATCAGCTGGGCTGGGCATGTCCAAGCAGAGTTCATCTGAAAGAGATGAAAACCTCTGAGCCCAGCTGGATCCCTGGTTACTCCATAATGGCTCAAGGTTAGGGAGGATCTGTGTCTTGTGTGCTCACGCATTGGACTTCTCCCTTCCTGCCTCCCAAGAGGTCCTTACCGGGCTTCAGAGTGCCCAGCTGTATTACTTTCTCCTCTGCCGAGGCAGCAACAGCAAAGATGGAGCCAGATTTCAAGAGAGGCTCCATCGTAGAGAAGCCCTCATTAAAAGACAACTTTCATGTCAGCAAAACCCCAGGGTGTAACAAAAGAGAGCTACAGAACTTCCCTTTGATCTGCACCTATTTTTTTAAAAAAGGTAGTTTTTAGGTTTGCGGAGAGGTCAGAAGGAGTTGTTATTTGAATTTCTCTGAAATTTGCTCTAGAAAACAAAACCAGAGGCTCCAAGGAAGCAGGGGCCTGGTGTTCCCCAAAACTCAACTCAGTGCCTAACAGCTAAGACAGTGCTCAGAAATGCGTCAGATAATAAGCCACTATCTGGAGGTGGGACTTCCCTGGTGGCTCAGTGGTAGAGAATCCACCAGCCAATGCAAGAGACACAGGTTCTATTCCTAGGTTGGGAAGATCCCCTGGAGAAGGAAATGGCTACCCACTGTAGTATTCTTGCCTGGAGAATTGCATGGACAGAGGAGCCTGGCAGACTACAGTCCATGGGGTCACAAAAGAGTCAGATGTGGCTGAGCGATCGAACAACAACAATCTGAGGGTGACCACTGGAAGCACAGCCACTTCCTGCTAAATGGCATTCATTGACACATGTTGACTGAACACACAGTCCAGGGTATGAGCTACAGACTTCTAGATTCAGCAGCCCTGCTTTTCTTGGTGCCTCAAGAGTATTTTGATGATCAGGGGCTGATTTGTATTTATCAAACTCCCCAAACTGATATGTGGGACTGGAATGCCAAGTCACCCAGGAATCACAGTGAGAAATAAATGTGCTGGGGCCTCACATGTCCTCTTTCAGTGAGCTAATCCTCCTAGAAACCAAAGGGTGACCAGATGGTGACCTAGTGAGCAGACAACCAGAACCAAGGAGACCAAATGAATCAGATTTCTCAGGGCAACAAGATAAGTAACAGGATTTTACACAACTGCCCAGCCAAAGGCAGGCTTCCCTGGTGGCTCAGAGGTAAAGAATCCACATGCAAATCCAGGAGACATGGGTTCGATCCCTGGGTTGGGAAGATACCCTGGAGAAGGAAATGGTAACCCACTCCAGTATTCTCGCCTGGGAAAACCTATGGACAGAGGAGCCTGGCAGGCTACAGTCTGTGGGGATCACAAAAGAGTCGGGCATGACTTAGCAACTAAACAACAACAATAAAACCAGCTATAGGCACCAAAATATAGTCCTGCCATCAGTGCTTACAACTCCAATGTGTCCTGGTTTCTGGGGGGCTGTCACAGGAGGGGACATTGAGGCTTTGCAGAGGGTGCCTCTTCCTACCTCTCTGTACATACAGGTGCTGCTGAGGTTTCCATCTCTGACTCTTTTTTCACTTCAGATTTCAAGACCATTTCTGAACAGCCCATTGTTTTATTCCCCCAGTTTTATTGAAATGTAATTGACACACAGTTCTGTGTGAGTGTTAAGCTATATGCTTAATGACTCAAAGTATGTATGTTGTAAAATGTTACCACAATAAGTTTAGTTAACATCCATCACCTCATACAATTACAAAATATTTTTTACTCCTGATGAGAGCATTAAGGATCTATATCTCTTACTAACTTCCATATATACTATACAGTGGTGTTAATTGTAGTCATCACATGGTACATTAATCCCCAGGACTTATTTATCTTGTAACTGGAAGTTTGTACATTTTGAGTCCATCCAATTCCCATCTCCCCTCTACCTCCTGGAAACACAAATCTGTTCTCTTTTTCTGAGTTAGGTTTTCTTAGAGTCTTCATCTGTATGAGATCATGTGGTATTCATCTTTTTCTGTCTATTTACTTACAGGTGGTGCTAGTGGTAAACTCGCCTGCCTATGCAGATGTAAGAGACCCGGGTTCATTCCCCTGGAGAAGGAAATGGCAACCCACTCCAGTATTCTTGCCTGGAGAATCTCTTTGACAGAGGAGCCTGGTGGGCTATGGTCCACTGGGTCACAAAGAGTCAGGTTTGCAAAATGTTGGACATGACTGAGTGACTTAGCACCCACACATGCAATGCATTTACTTACAGAATGCCTTCAAGGTCCATTCTTTTTTTTTCTTCCTTTAATTGGAAACTTGTTACTTTCAATCCATTATCAGTCAGATTTTGGGAACCTGGGCATCCTCCCCTCTCTTTCAGGTGACAGTCCACCTCTGATGTGAGCAGACTTTGGACTTATAACTCCCAGAAGGAAGCTAAAGTTCCCTCCTTGCCAAAGTGGTGAATGGTATTGTTCTGTAGCCACCCATGCCCCCCGCCCCAAGTACTGGCATGCATGTTCAGTCGTGTCTGACTCTGCAACTCCATGAATTGTCACCTACTAGACTCCTCTGTCCAAGGAATTTTCCAGGTAAGAATACTGGAGTGGGTTGCCATTTCCTTCTCCAGGGGATCTTCCCTACCCAGGAAGATAATCTGAGTCTCTGTATTAGCAGGTGGATTCTTTACCACTGTGCCATCTAGGAAGCCCCCAAGAACTAACTGACAACAGTTATAAATCATATTTCTAGATAGAAGATCAATTTAGGGATTTTTTTGTTTATTTGTTTGACCTTTTCCTCCCTCTACCTTCTCAGTGCCATGGGTATATAACAAAGAGCTTAGATGGATGTTGGTCAAAACCTCTAAAGTCAACTAAGGAGGCCACTGTTACTGAGAAATTCACTAGCATGGACTGTGTGATCTTCCTGAGGAGTCTCTGGTTTCTTTTGGGAACAGAAATTTTCAATCTGTGAGATCCAGCACATGGCAACAGAGAAACCACCACCCAGAAGTCACAGGGAGCAGAAGACCATAGAATCAGAAGGAAGTGATGATCAGAGAGCACCCAGGACTGTGGTCAGCGCTTCCAGGCACTGTATGTTTGTTGACTGACTGTCTAAAGGACTGAATGACTACTTGACCCAACCTCCTCTTTACCCAGAGGAGGAAACTGAAGCCACAGCGGATGTTGATTTGCTGAGTCACATAGCATAGCAATGGCACCTGGACTGGCTTGTAGGGAACCTGAGTCTCAGCTCTGTGCTCGTGTTATCACAATGATGGCAACCGGAAAAATTAAGGAGAGCTGGGGTGGAGTGAAGGAAATAAGGAATCATAAAAGAGTAAAATGACTTAAACTACAGGCATACCTTGCTTTATTGCACTTCGCTTTATCAGGCATCGCAGATATTGTGTTTTTTTTTTTTAAATGAATTGAAGGTTTGTGGCCACCCTGCAAAGTCAGATGATGGTTTGCAGTTTTGACATAATGTTATGTGTGTGCACTCATCCTGTCCAACTCTTAGCTTGTCAGGCTCCTCTGACCACGGAATCCTCCAGGTGAGAATACTGGAGTGGGTTGCCATTTCCTACTCCAAGGGATCTTCCCACCCATGGATCACCTTCATAGTTAATAGACTACAGTAGAGTATGAACATAACTTTTAAAAATTAAAAAATTATATTGGAGTATAGTTGATTTACAGTGTTATATTAGTTTCAGGTGTATAGCAAAGCAAATCAGTTAGGAATATACATGTATCCAGTTTTTTTAGATTCTCTTCCCAAGCAGGCCATTAAGGAGTGTTGAGCAGACTTCCTGAAACGTGCCTGGTCTAAACTGAGATGTGCTGTGAGTATGAAACATAAACTGATTTCAAGGAAAATATGAACAAGGGGTAAAGTGAGCTTGTGGCACAGTATTAAAGAATCTCCCTGCCAATGCAGAAGATGCAGGAGACATGGGTTCTATCGCTGGGTCGGGAAGATCCCCTGGAGTAGGAAATGGCAACCCACTCCAGTATTTTTGCCTGGAAAATCTCATGGACAGAGGAGCCTGGTGGGCTATAGTAGACATGACTGAGCAACTGAGCATGCATGCTTGAAAAAAGAATATAAAATATCTCATCATAAATATATTGAATAAATTGGGATAAACAACATATATTATTAACATTCGTTTCTCTGTTTCTTTTACTATCTTTAATGTGGCAACCAGAAAATTTAAAATTACATTCATGGCACTGTATTTCTATTGGGCAGTGCTGGTCAACTCTGCTTCAAAGCATTTAAAGACCATCTCAAATACAGAGTGCAATGCTCATAAAATTAAAATGGGCATTGAGTGTATGGAAGCAGTTGTGTTCTCCAGCTATTATTTTCAATCACCTTTTAAGTGAAGAAACGTAGAGGTGGCGACATGGGAAATTGTGATGGAAATAACAAGGTAGCCTGCTTATTAATCAAAGAAATTGACCCTGGAAGACAATAACGATGCAGTCAGTGTTGATTCAGACTTTATGCCTCTCATAGGACATCTTGACTTTCTTAACATACTCAGAAGCTGTTGGGGGCATTTGATGCTCCCAGGGAGGAGGAATAAAGAGTAGGGAGGCAGCATGGAGTTACTGGAAGACCTGGCTAGCTCAGTGCAGCCTCATATAAGTCACCAAGCCTCTAGGTTTCATCCTCAGTGCAGTCTTTTGCTATACCACAGTGCTGTCTCTGGAGTTCCCATCCTCAGCCTTAGAACCCGGAAGGGCTTGAGAGCAAGACTGGAGATCTCTATGCCTCCATTTCCTGTTTATAAGACGGAGACTAGGACAGTGCTTTCTTACAGACTGATAGAGACTCACAAGAGAATTCATGTCTAGTAAATGCCTCCAAAATGTTAAAAACAAATAAAAACTTACGAACTGAAAAGGATCTTAAGGGCCACTCAGTCCAACTCCCACCCAAACTCACGAGTGCCCATGCATTTCCCCTCATATCTGGCCTCCCTTTGTTCACTGCCAATGGTGGGAACCTATCATCTTATAGCACAGACCTTGTTTGTCTTTAAATTTTATTTTATTGTGATGAAGTAGCACGATGTTACCATTTTAATCATTTTAAAGTATACACTTATGTGGCATTGAGTACATTTCCTTGTTGTTATATGAACGTCCCACCATCCAGCTCCAATACTTTTTCATTATCTGAAACAGAAACTGTACCTATTAAACAATAACTCCTCATTCTCTTGTCCCCCCAGACTCTGGTAACCATCGTTGTTTCTGTCTCTATGAATTTGACTACTTTAGGTATCTCAAGCAGATGGAACCCCATAGCATTTGTTCTTCTGTGTCTGGCTTATTTCACTTAGTGTAATGTCTTTAAGAGTCATCTACACTGTAGTGTGTGTCAGAGTTTCTTTCCTTTTTAAAGCTGTATAATATTCCACAGTATGTGCGTACCACATTTTGTTTATCCATTCATCTGTTGATGGACACTCAAGATATTTTTTAGACTGTTTTGATGTGGATCATTTTTAAAGACTTTATTGAATTTGTTACAGAATTGCTTTTGTCTTGTTTTAGTTTTCTGGCCATGAAGCATGTGGGATCTTAACTCCCTGACCAGGGATCAAACCTACACCCCCTGATTGGAAGGGGGAGTCTTAATCACTGGAAGTCCTGACCCTCCGGTTTTGAATGTCTCTGACTATCAGTTCTTCCACCAAGTAAGCTCAGTCGTGCCTTCCCATGACTTAAACCCATCTACCCAGGTCTGCCCTTCAGTGAAAGCATCAGACTGGTTCCCTGCCCACAAAAACCCCTGGATGTGAACCACCACCTCCTCAAAGACTGAGCAGTGTTTCCTAATTTCCAGACCTTCTGCCATTGTGATTTAAGTCTTCAGATCCACTTAAGTACTTTGGACTGCGAGGACATCAAACCAGTCAATCCTAAGGGAAATCAACCCTGAAGGACTGCCAATGGAAGGATTGTTGCTGAAGTTGAAGCTTCAATACTTTAGCCACCTGATGCAAAGAGCCAACTCATTGGAAAAGACCCTGATGCTGAGAAAGATTGAAGGCAAAAGGATAAGGGAGCAACAGAAGATGAGATGGTTAGATAGCATCACCAACTCAATGGACATGAGTTTGAGCAAACTCTGGGAGATGGTAAGGACAGAGAATCCTAGCATGCTGCAGTCCAAGTGGTCACAGAGAGTCAGACATGGCTTAGTTACTGAACAACAACACTGATATAGAGGGGCTTCCCTGGTGGCACAGTGGTAAAGAATCTGCCTGCCAATGAAGGAGATGCAAGAGACATGGTTTTGATCCCTGGGTCAGGAAGATCCCCTGAGTAGCAAATGGCAAGCCACTCCAGTATTCTTGCATGGGAAATCTCATGGACAGAGGAGCCTGGAGGGCTACAGTCCATAGGGTCACAAAGAGTCAGGCATGACTTAGTGACTGAGCATGCATTCACGAGACTTCCTGATCTCGTGTTCAAAAAGAATCGCCCTAAACACCTACATGTAGGAAGCTTCTCGTATTTGGAAGGAATGACCATAAACTGAGCTGGCGTATACTCTGCTCCAGGATTAACTTCCCTTTCCTTGACCCTTTACTCACACAGCTGAAGAATGCATTGCCTTTTCTTGGTAGCCTTATTTCACCAATTCATTTATTGAACAAGTTTTATTGGTTGGCTCGTAAAGGTGAGGCAATTCAGTTAGTAGTTTAGAGCTTGAACTCGGAGGCCAGATTTCCTAGGTCAGAATCCGAGATCCATCCTTTACAATGAGTCATTGGACTTCACTTCTCAGGGCCTTGCTTCCTTATCTATAAAATAATAATAATAGTAACAGAATTGGCCTCACTAAGTGGTTGTGAGGATTACATGAATTAGTGCTCAAACATGAGAAGTGGGCCTGGCACTCAATAAATGTGCTATTTCTCTGCACAGGGCACTGTGCCGGGTGCTGGGGGTAAGCAGTCAGCCAGGCAGACCAGCTCTGGACTCTTTGTGGTTCCCAGTCTAACAAAATGGTCAGACAAGCTAACCATTACATGACAACCAGAATTTATTCATGGTTTGTTAAAGATATGTTTTTAAGTAGAAAAACACCTACTACACTACAGGGTATGAAGTCTTATGAAAAGATTGCAGGGTGAGGTGGGGGCACAGCAAGGGGGCACCTAACTCACCCCCACTTATTCACTTATTCACTAAGAATAAATTCTTATTTGTGCAGCCTCTATGAAGAACTTATGGAGATTCCTCAGAAAACTGAAAAACAGTGTTGCCATATGCTTCAGCAATCCCATATATTCTGGGCATATATTCTGAGAAAACCATAATTTGAAAAGATATATGCACCCCAATGTTCATTGCAGTACTATTTACAATAGCCAGGATGTGGAAGCAACCTAAATGTCCATCAACAGATGAATGAAGATGTGATTATATATATACACACAATATATATATATATACATATCATATATATATATATACACACACACACAAAATGGAATACTAGTCAGCTATAAAAAGAAAATGAAGTAATGCCATTTGCAGCAATGTGGATGGGTCTACAGGAAATCATACTAAATGAAGTAAGTCAGAAAGAGAATACCATAGATATCCATAGGATAGACAAATACCATAGGATATCACTTATAAGTGTAATCTAGAATACAACACCAATGAGCTTACCTACTAAACAAAAACAGACTCACAGAGAGAACAGACTTGTGGCTGCCAAGAGGGAGGGGTTGTGGGGGAAGGATGGATTGGGAGCTTGGAGTTAGCAGAACAAGCTATTATATATATGTACTCTGAATCACTTGGTTGTGTACCAGAAACTAACACAACATTGTAAGTCAACTATATATCAATAAAATAAATATTTTTTAAAAAGCAAAAACTATACTTATTGAGATCCTACTAGTATTAGGTATGATTGCTGATTCTGGGAAGTATCTATGAACAAAACAGAAATCTCTCTCCTGGGAAGCTTACATTCTACTGATCGGAGACAGACAACAACATAATAAATGCAACCATAAATAATAATGATTAGTCTGCACATAAATAAATAATAAATACAACTCTACTGTGTGTTGGAGGCAGAGCAGGATGATTCTTGATAAATTGTACATATTACATGAGTGACAATTAGGACTTTGGGATGACTCCAGAGCTTTCAGCTTGAGAACTAGAAGCAAAGCTGTGAGGTCAGGATGCTTCCCTGAGGAAGTGGCATCTAACTGGGGACTGGAAGGACAAACAGCCACCATCCAAGTGAAGAGAGCCAGGAAAAAATCCAGGCAGCTCTAGCTTGTCCTCAGCAGACAGGCAACTCCAGCATCATGTAAAGTCATATCAGTCCAGGAGGACTCTGTCCTGCCTTGTATGTCCACAGGGCTCAGGATTTAAGGGTATAATTTTATGTTTTTATAGATTTAAAACACAACCTTGACTTTCAGCCTTCCAAGGAGTTACTCCTCCCAGTATTGTGTCTTCTAAGGGGTTGATAAGTTTGCAGTCCATGACTTTTTCCAGTAGCTGATAAAAAGAAAATAGTTGAACCGAACTTGGTCAAGGACAGCATACTATGTCACACCTTTCTTGCTTATATTAGCCCTATTAATCAACCTCCCTGGGTAGGACAGCTTACAAATCAGTCCAACCATAAGATAATGTTACATGGCCGGCATTTCTCCATCTAATTCTACAATAACAGCCCTAAGGGTCAAATGAGATAAGATATGAGAAAGTCCTTAAAAGTTCTCCACAACTGCTAAGTGGTTCTATGAATGGTAACTATCATTGGCCAGAAAAAAAAAAAAAAAAAAAGGAAGGGGGAAAGAAAGAAAGGGAGGGGAGGGAAGGAGGGAGGAAGAAAGGATAGAGGGAAAGAAGGAAGGGAGAATAAAAGGAAGGAATAAAGAAAACTCTCTGGAGTTCAACAAGCTGCCATTGCTTAGCATGAGTTGGACACCAAACTTCTGGGAATGGAGAAACATGGATATTAAATGAGCACACTGCTGCCACAGCCCAGGCGATTAAATGTCAGAGCAGCCTCTCTGTATTTCCCTCTGGATAAACGTGCAACATTGTAAAAAACCTCACACCTGAGTAGGTGCACAGCCTTTTAAAAGAAATATGCTTTACTCACGCCAAACTGATGCGTTTTGAGAGAAGGCTATAGCTCTTGAAGTGACTTCTGTGAACATGATGCAAATGGTGAGAATCTGAATTGGTCCTTTTTATGATCTTACGGCGGCTTCCCTCATGGCTCAGTGGTAAAGAATCTGTCTGCAATGCAGGGGATGCAGGAGGCGTGGGTTCAATCCCTGGGTTAGGAAAATCCCTAGAAGGAAGAAATGGTACTCCAGTATTCTTGCCTGGGAAATCTCATGGACAGAGGAGCTTGGCGGGCTATAGTCCATAGGGTTGCAAAGAGTTGGACACAATTTGAGCGACTGAGCAAGCAAATAAGCAATTATCATATGGAAAAGAAGTCTGTTAAATCAGGGGTCTCCTATCTCTAGAATCCAGTGCCTGATGATGTGAGGTGGAGCTGATGTAACAATCATAGAAATAAAGTGCACAACACATGTAATGTGCTTGAATCATCCCCAAACTACCCTGCACCCTGCCCCAAGCCCGCGGAAAAGTTGTCTTCCATGAAACTGGTCCCTGGTGCCAAAAATGTTGGGGACTGCTGTTAAATGTAGCAAGTCGTCTTCATGCCCTCATCAAATATACTTGAATGTATCAAAAACATTTTGATAAAAATGTAATAGACTAGCATTTTTGAAAAAAAAGAAAAGAACACTTAAAGAGACAGAAAATCTTAATGAACATTAGCATGCTATGAAAAATGTCTATAGCCACAGTAAGAGCTGACAAACATGTGTCAAACACAAATAGGGAAATGACATTTCTGAATATATATATTGTTGCTGTTGTTTAGTCTCTAAATTATGTCTGACCCTTTTTTCCCAGGCAAGAATACTGGAGTGAGTAACAATTTCCCTCTCCAGAGAATCTTCCCAACCCAGGGATTGACTCTTCATCTCCTGCACCGCAGGCAGATTCTTAACCACTGAGCCATCAGTGAAAGTGAAAGTGAAGTCGCTCAGTCGTGTCCGACTCTTTGCGACCCCATGGACTGTAGCTTATCAGGCTCCTCCATCCCTGGGATTTTCCAGCAAGAGTGCTGGAGTGAATTGCCATTTCCTTCTCCAGGGGATCTTCCCAACCCAGGGATTGAACCTTCAACTCCTGCACTGCAGGCAGATTCTTAATAACTGAGTCATCAGAGAAGCTCCCAAATATATTTATAAATATATACACACACACACATATATATACGTACATATAAAGCATGCTTTATATTTCTTTTTTAATCCTACAACATAGGAATTAATGTGTCCATTTTACAATTGAGAAACTAGACCCAGAGATGCTAAGTAATTTTTCCAAGGACACACAGCTAGGTAGTAAGTGATACATCGGGACTTTTGAGTTCAAAGTTCACCTTTTCTGCTATGCTCTGTTTCCTTCTCGACTGAGTAAACGCAAGCCAGTTACTCCCCTGTTATGTGCGGGAATCTGTGCTAGCTCTGGGTCTATAAAGGAGCATAAATCAGAGACTCCGCTTTCCAGGACCTAGGACCTAGATGGGGGACTAAGGTGTGTACTGAAACAAACTACAGTACAAGGAAGTAAGTGATCAGTGTCCTGTAGGTGAGGTAGCACACACTCCCAGAGAAGTTCAGTGAAGAAAGCTGTTCGGGGCTGTCAGGTTCAGGGGAGGCTTCCTGGAAGAGGTGATTTTTATTAATTCATTTGTATTTATTCAGTCAGAGCCTACTTTGTGCCAGGCTCAAAGAAGACACAGAAGACAGAGCTGTGAAGATGTGATATCCAGTGTCTGTTTCCTTGAAACTTATAGTGTGTGTGTGTGTGTGTGTGTGATAGAAAGAGAGAGCAAAAAACACAATAATCAAATAAGATAATTTAAGAAAGTAATCAGTGCTATACATTTTTAAAAAATGATCATGAGGCTTCTGGGTGGTCCAGTGGTTAAAGAATCTGCCTGCCAATGAGGGAACACTGATTCTATCCCTGGTCTGGGAAGATCACACATGCCACTAGACCACTAAGCCCCCGAGCCACAACTGCCGAGACTGTGCTCTAGAGCCCATACTGCAGTGAAGAGTGGCCCCCACTCACCGGAGCCAGAGAAAACCTGAGCAAAAGCAAAGACGACCCAGGGCAGCCGAAACAAAAACAAATAAATGAAAAAGAATCGACATTTTAAAAAGGAGATTGTGGGACAGGTTTACATTGTTCTTTCTGAGGAAATGACCTTAGAGCTGAAATTGAAAGACCAGAATCTGTCCATGGGAAGAACAGGCCCTGGAAGTTCCAGATATGGGAATATCACTTCCTAAAGAGCTCCTCCTGGAGAAGGCAATGGCACCCCACTCCAGTTGTTTTGCCTGGAAAATCCCACAGACAGAGGAGCCTGGTAGGTTGCAGTCCATGGATTCTCAGAGTCAGACAAGACTGAGCGACTTCACTTTCACTTTTTACTTTCATGCATTGGAGAACGAAATGGCAACCCACTCCAGTGTTCTTGCCTGGAGAATCCTGAGGATGGGGGAGCCTGCTGGGCTGCCATCTATGGGGTCGCACAGAGTCGGACACAACTGAAGTGACTTAGCAGCAAAGAGCTCCTCCACTATGCTCAGCCATCTGGAAATAGGACAACTATGCTTCCTGGAGGATCATGAACACCAAATCCTTTACCTTACCTTTCTCAAAAATTTTTAAAAAATTATTTATTTCATTTTTGGCTGTGCTGGGTCTTTGCTGCTTTGTGGGCTTTTCTCTAGTTGCAGAGAGCAGGGCCTACTCTCTAGCTGTGGTGCCCCGGCTTCTCAAGCGGTAGATTCTCTTATCACAGAGCATGGGCTCTAGAGTGCCAGGTTCAGTGGTTGCAGGGCCTGGGCTCAGAAGCTGTGGACCCTGGGCTCTAGAGCACAGGCTCTGTGGCTCCATGTGGGATCTTCCTGGACCAGGGATCGAGCCTTTGTTTCCTGCATTGCCATGGGGATTCTTTACCACTGAACCAACATGGAAGCTCAACAAATTCTTAATGATGGTAGGGCTCGGTTTGAAACTGCCCTGTGGAATCTGGCAAATATGGCCGTGTGCTAATGTGCTGTGTCATGTCAACATGACTAGAGAGTAGCATTGATGACTATTGATTTTTACCGAACAGGCATCTCAGATAAGACTAATGACAGCAATAAAGGAGTCTTATCAGCTTCCAGGGTTATTTCAAAAGCAGGTGAACAAAAAAGTACTGAATCGAACACCTGGGTTTTTATCCCAATTCTGCCACTATCCACTCCTGTGTCCATGGACAAGTTATTTTACCTGTTAGATTTCTTTGGCACTTGTGGATTGGGTTTATGTTTTTGTTTAGTCACTAAGTTCCATCCAACTCTTTTGCAACCCCATGGGTTTATAGGCTTTGTCATATTCCAGGTCTCTTCTATTTCTCAAGCTTTGCAAATCCACACTCCCAAGAAAAGTGTAGCACCTTCCTTTAGCATTTGTGACATGTGCTTTGGAAGAAAAGCAAATGTCCCCTTTTTCTTTCTTTTCCACCAACTTTCTGTGTTCAGAGCCTTGGGAGCTATAGTACAACATAGTTTAACTTCTTGGAGATCACAGATACATGCAGAATTTTAATGTTATTTTATAGGAATATGGACTTCCTTTGAAGGAAACGCTTATCCCTGCAATAAATATTGATTGTTCACTCAATTTACATCCTCAAAGAACTTAAGACCATATAACTGTAAGAATAAATGGAAGGCTGGGAGAGCCATGGAGGAGGCATGAAAGAGTGGAGGGGTTCAGCTCACTTCTGAGGGTCAGAGAAGGCTTCCTGGAAGGGGGAGCATCTGAGCTGAGAAATGAGCACCTTTGACAGGTAGAGACCTGAAGAGCTCTCCCTTTGGAGGGTGTAGGACCACGGGTTTAGGGAGGATGTTTAGGGATGGGTACTTCTGAAAATATTCCTGCTTGGAGAATTCCATGGACAGAGGAGACTGGCAGGCTACAGTCCATGGGTCGCAAAGAATTGGACACGACTGAGTGATAAACACTTTCTCTTTTCAGGGATGGAAAAGCAAGGTCTGGCTAGAAGTACAGTGACCATATCCTAGTTTCTCCAAAGCTACCTTTTTATGTCCTGGTAGAATTCTCACAGATGCCCCTTGTCACTCAAAAAGTATCCCAGTTTGGATAATAAATTACATAGTCACCATGGCTGTAAGTGACATTTTCTCAGAGGCCTGATCTTCCTCTGGTTGAAAGGATCCAAAAGAAGAAGAGTCAGGAATGACTGAACCTGAAGATCTGTCACCTGGTAAAACAGAAGTAAAATGTACAGGAAAAGGTAGCATTAAAGGAGTTGCCAAGTAGGAGGAAAGATTATGAATTCAGTTTTAGATCTGAAAGATTCAGCTGGAGAGCAATCAGCACCTCATTGAGTCCAGCGCCTCCTCTCGCAGATCAAAGGATTGTGGGCAAAGAATCTGAGTCAGGACTGGGACCCAGGTTATCTCCCACCTCAGTCTGTAGCTCTAGTCTCTCTGCCTCCCTGTCCTGAGCTCAGTAGTGCCCCTCCAACATGCATGTCTGCTGAGAACCTGTGGCCTTATTTAGAAATATTTTTGCAAATGTAATCAAGTTAAGATGAAATCATCCTGGTGTAGCATGGGCCCCTAATCCAATATGGCTAGTGTTCTAACAAAAAGAGGGAAATGGGGACTTCCCTGGTGTCCAGTGGTTAAGAATCCGCCTTCCAATGCAGGGGATGCAAACTCTGGCCCTGGTTAGGGAACTAAGATCCCACATGCTGCAGAGCAACCGAGCCCATGTGCCACAACTACTGAGCCTACATGCTGTAACTAGAGAATCTCTGTCCTGCAATGAAACGTTTTGCATGATGCAACAAAGATCCCCTGTGCTGCAACTAAGATCTGATGCAGCCAAATAAATAAATTAAATTAATAAATATAGGGAAAAAAGGAGACGGAAATGTACGTGTAGACATGGAGACAAACAGGGATGTGACAATGGAGGAAGAGACTAGAATGACACATCTAAAGCCATGGAATGTCAAGGATTTCCAGGGAGCCACAGGAAGCTAGGAACAGGCCAGGAAGGATACTTCCTTAGACTCTTTGGAAGGAGCGTGGCCCTGCCAATGCCTTCACCTTGGACTTCTAGCCTCTGGAGCTATGAGACAGAATGATCCTATTTTTTCAAGCTGCTCATTTAGGGTGTTTTGTCATGATGGCCCTAGGACTTTGCTCCATTGTCTGAGCTTCAGGTGGAGCTAGGTGTCTTAAAACTCAATATTAAAAAAACTAAGATCATGACATCCGGTCCCATCACTTCATGGGAAATAGATGGGGAAACAGTGTCAGACTTTATTTTTTTGGCTCCAAAATCACTTCAGATGGTGACTGCAGCCGTGAAATTAGAAGACACTTACTCCTTGGAAGAAAAGTTATGACCAACCTAGATAGCATATTCAAAAGCAGAGACATTACTTTGCCGACTAAGGTCCGTCTAGTCAAGGGTATGGTTTTTCCAGTAGTCATGTATGGATGTGAGAGTTGGACTGTGAAGAAGGCTGAGTGCCAAAGAATTGATGCTTTTGAACTGTGGTGTTGGAGAAGACTCTGAGTCCTTTGCACTGCAAAGAGATCCAACCAGTCCATTCTAAAGGAGATTAGTCCTGGGTGTTCATTGGAAGGACTGATGCTGAAGCTGAAACTCCAATACTTTGGCCACCTCATGCAAAGAGCTGACTCATTGGAAAAGACTCTGATGCTGGGAGGGATTGGGGGCAGGAGGAGAAGGGGACGACAGAGGATGAGATGGCTGGATGGCATCACTGACTCGATGGACGTGAGTCTGAGTGAACTCTTATAGGGAAAAAAGGAGACGGAAATGTACGTGTAGACATGGAGACAAACAGGGATGTGACAATGGAGGAAGAGACTAGAATGACACATCTAAAGCCATGGAATGTCAAGGATTTCCAGGGAGCCACAGGAAGCTAGGAACAGGCCAGGAAGGATACTTCCTTAGACTCTTTGGAAGGAGCGTGGCCCTGCCAATGCCTTCACCTTGGACTTCTAGCCTCTGGAGCTATGAGACAGAATGATCCTATTTTTTCAAGCTGCTCATTTAGGGTGTTTTGTCATGATGGCCCTAGGACTTTGCTCCATTGTCTGAGCTTCAGGTGGAGCTAGGTGTCTTAAAACTCAATATTAAAAAAACTAAGATCATGACATCCGGTCCCATCACTTCATGGGAAATAGATGGGGAAACAGTGTCAGACTTTATTTTTTTGGCTCCAAAATCACTTCAGATGGTGACTGCAGCCGTGAAATTAGAAGACACTTACTCCTTGGAAGAAAAGTTATGACCAACCTAGATAGCATATTCAAAAGCAGAGACATTACTTTGCCGACTAAGGTCCGTCTAGTCAAGGGTATGGTTTTTCCAGTAGTCATGTATGGATGTGAGAGTTGGACTGTGAAGAAGGCTGAGTGCCAAAGAATTGATGCTTTTGAACTGTGGTGTTGGAGAAGACTCTGAGTCCTTTGCACTGCAAAGAGATCCAACCAGTCCATTCTAAAGGAGATTAGTCCTGGGTGTTCATTGGAAGGACTGATGCTGAAGCTGAAACTCCAATACTTTGGCCACCTCATGCAAAGAGCTGACTCATTGGAAAAGACTCTGATGCTGGGAGGGATTGGGGGCAGGAGGAGAAGGGGACGACAGAGGATGAGATGGCTGGATGGCATCACTGACTCGATGGACGTGAGTCTGAGTGAACTCCGGGAGTTGGTGATGGACAGGGAGGCCTGGCATGCTGTGATTCATGGGGTCGCAAAGAGTCGGGCACACCTGAGTGACTAAACTGAACTGAGGGCATCCTATGGGGAGGAAGGAGAGGTGGAGAAAGAGGCAGAGAGCATTGTTAGAAGGGCAGGAAGAGAGTGGAAGTAAGGGAGGGATTCCAGGGTATGCCGGGTCGAGAGGTTTGTGCTGCGAGAGACGGGCTGATTTGGAAGTGTGGTCATGGGTGACCTTTTCAAGAGCATCTTTAGAAAGGTGCAGGAGATAGAAACCACAGGAAGTCTTTAGGAGTCTAGTGAAGGAAGGGTAGCCGGGGCGATCATTCTTTTTGGGACTTCAGGATAGAGGAGTAAAATAGGGCAATAGTTTAAGGTGTGGAGGCAGAAAGTGGGATTTTGTTAGGCTACAAAGGACTCAGTATATTTGTGGGAAAAGGCTGAGGAGAAGGAAAGATTACAGGTGCAACCTCTTTCGGTGGGTGGCCATGCAGGGCTCAAGATCACATGCAAACACACCGTTCTGGCACACCCTACCCAAAACTGAGCCAATACTTTGCTTCCACTGGGGCCTCAGGGCTCTTCTGCCCCCTGCTCCCCCTTCTACCCCAGGGCTTTGAGACATCCACTACGTGATGGGCTCTTGAGTGAGAGTGGAAATGACCACTGTGCACAAAGACCATGATGTGAGGAGGGGGCAACTGGCATCGTTGAGCCTCATCCATAAAAGCAGGGGGCAGCTGCTAGGGAGAATGGCACAGGCATCCATAGGACGAGGAGTCTGTGGATCCCACCATCTATCACAGCAAGGGGTTCCAGCCTTATCACAAGGGGCTTAAGGAGCAGGGTCTGTGACAAACTGGCAGGCTCCTGGGAGATTGCTATTGTTCATTTACTCAAGTGTGTCCAACCTGTGACTCCATGGACTGCAGCATACCAGGCTTCTCTCTCCTTCACTGTCCACTGGAGCTGGGCAGCACTCTTGTCTTAATTCCCTGATTAAACTACTAGCTCGACCCTTTCTTGTCACCATCCTTTATAAAAGGAAGACCAGTAAACTGAGGCAGCTCTGTGTCTTCTGTGCCTGGAGGCTTGCCCCCATCCCTTTCTTATTTGGTGAGAGGGCTCTAGAACAAGGCTAGCTTTTTGTCTTCATTTCCTCTTTGGTCTCAAGAGGAGACACATCCCTATTTGAAACGCAGATAGACCTTTTAGGACAGTACTTGCTTCCTCGGCAAGGACAGTGATGTCCTTGGGAAAGCAAGGGCTTCTGGGATTACAGGTGTGTAAATGAGTGAGGGATCCTGCATGTCTAGTGGCCCTCTCAGCCCTCCCAACATAAACCCTTGACTTAAAAATAAGGAAAATATGGAGGAGTGCACATTGCAAAACAAAAAAAAAAAAGCAAAATGCACAGCCATACCAGGTACCCAGCACACTATGCTCTAGGAGACATCACACCATGCAGTTCCTCCATGTACCCCTCCCCTGCCTCCTGCCCCTGGTAGAGGAATTCTAGAGCCCCAGGGGAAAACACTGCATTGACTAAATTCTGGGCAGAGTGTTAATATATACATGTGTTGCATGAGTGGGTAGGCAGATAACAAGACTTGAGTAATTATTGACAAAAGCAAGATTTTGGAGAAAGCCTGAATGTCTTCCCTGTGTAGCACTAACTCCTTTCTGTCTTCCTTCTTCCAAACACTCTCAAATTATATATAATTCATTGTAGGCCTTGTATTTTTTTTGTTTCTGTATTTCGTTCACTGTGTGTCAATTCTAAAGAAAATCAGCACTGAATATTCACTGGAAGGACTGATGGTGAAGTTGAAGCTCTAATACTTTGGCCACCTGATGTGATGAGCCTCCTCACTGGAAAAGACTCTGATGCTGGGAAAGATTGAGGGCAGGAGGCGAAGGGGATGACAGAAGATGAGATGGTTGGATGGCATCACCGACTCAATGAACATGAGTCTGAGCAAACTGGGAGAGTGAAGGACTTGGAAGCCTGGTGTGCTGCAGTCCATGGGGTCACAAAGAGTCAGCCATGACTTAGCCGCTGAATAACAATAACATGTTAATCAGCAATGGTCATCATCAGCAGGTGAGGAAGCAAGCCAACCAAAAGAGCCAGAGTCACACAACTGGTCAGAGGTGGAGCCCAAGCTTGAACATGTCTGTGATTCCAGCTCAAGTGCTATTCCCCCTGCATTCTCTGTGGCTTCCTGCTTCTAAGTGGACTGCCAGTTGGGTGAAGGCAGCTGGGAACCAAATACATCTTCAGAACTTCAATGTTCAGGAACTTTACCTAAGATTCAGCTGGAACCAGCAAGTCATCCGAGTCTCCTGTTTCACCCCGCAGGGCAGGATCACTGCTCTGTCCCTGCATCCCTGTGATGTTCCGTTTTTGTTGGCATGGGGCCAGAGCATTGGGCCATGGTGTCTGGGGATGTCACCGCCTCCCAGCAGGCCTTCCACAGAGGTCGAGCACAAGGGCTGGCCACTGTATTCTGACATCCAGAGATACCTCTCTCTTTATGATGCCCATTTATCACTGTACAGAATATTGCTGAATGGGAAACCTAGGCAGGGTCTCCAGAGATGACTCTCGACTCACGACTTGTAACTGGCTTCCTAAGGGAAGCCCCACCAAATCCTCAAAGGTGTAGGAGGTCACCTATGGAAGCTATGTTGCTGCCACCTTCCCTGCTGCCACTCCCACCGCCAAAACTGCCTTTCAACATCCATGAACTTGGGGTCCAGACACTGATGCTCTTGCCACTGCCTACCTCAACTGCTCCTGACCCAAAGGTTTAGGATTTCGCTAGGCAGCATACAACAGCAAAACAGCAGGATGGTGGTCTCTATCTGCCTTCCACCTCCCAGAACCCTCTAGTTCAGCTGTCAGAATTTAAGTCATATCTAGACTCCGACTGGTGTTGGAGAAGACTTTTGAGAGTCCCTTGGACTGCAAGGAGATCCAACCAGTCCATTCTAAAGGAGATCAGTCCAGGGTGTTCATCAGAAGGACTGATGCTAAAGCTGAAACTCCAATACTTTGGCCACCTCATGCAGAGTTGACTCATTGGAAAAGACTCTGATGCTGGGAGGAATTGGGATCAGGAGGAGAAGGGGACGACAGAGGATGAGATAGCTGGATGGCATCACCAACTCGATGGACATGAGTTTGAGTGATCTCCAGGAGTTGGTGATGGACAGGGAGCCTGGAATGCTGCAATTCATGGGGTCGCAAAGAGTCGGATACAACTTAGTGACTGAACTGAACTGAACTGAGACTCTGACTGCAAGAAATGTGGTTTAAATTTTCTGGCCCCTACAGTACAAGGAGAAGTTTAAGGTATTGAGGGCCAAACCACTATAACTACCATATTTGGTGAGAAAAAATATTGAATATTCATAATAAATATTTTGAAGATTTTCTAAATGCTTTGGCTTAACATTTAATGAAGTTATTTAAAAATTGTATGTCTCCGAAGATTATGAGGATGTTCACAAATGCCAAGAGTCCTTTTAAGCATCTATGGGCTGACTTTTCTTCACCAATCAAAGTTCAGGGGTTTTCTCATCCATTGAGAGATTAGATCCTACAAAGAATGATCCACTTTCATTCTTTATATTTTTTTCAATTACAGAAACAATACAAGCATTGTTTGTCTGAAAAATATAGCAAACATAACTGTAATCCTACATCACATCACAATAACCGCTTCATTCTTTTTATATGTATATTTACATCTTGGTGAATGTAGTGTTCATAGAACTCCGCTTTGTTTTCTTACTTAGAACTGCATCATAATTATTTCCCATGTTGTTTCATAACCACAATTTAATGGCCCCATAATATTTCACTAATACAGATATCATAATTGCTCAGCTAGTCCTCTCTAGTTGAACCCTTAGCTTGTTTCCAATTATTTATTACTATGAACAATGCTTTGAAGAGAATCATGTATTTTCAGAGTGTTGGTCACTGAAGTGAGATGATGAGTTAATACGTACTGGTTAAAAGGTATCTATTTTTAAATGAGTATCAACAGGTTTTGACCAATATTTCTTGAAAATCACCTTTAGCAAAAGCAGGGAAATGTTTCCAGGAATGACTAAATGCAGAGCTTGTTTCTACCTGTCCCATCGTTAGCACTTCTCTTGGGAGCAACTATTGGCAGCTGCTGAAAATTCAGAAACAGTGCCCTAGGTCTTGAAGCCTCTATTGACATTGTTCACATCACTGAATCTCAAATCCCGATGAGCTGTCTAGGTGACTGTGACTCGAATCTTGGGACCAGGGTGAGGCCAAGGAGGAGATACAGCATCCTCAGGGTCTCCCCCACCCTTTCATATCTCCAGGAACAGCTTTCCTGACTAGAAGTCTTCTCCGGATAAGGTGCAGTAAAAGTTGATCAGCTCAAGCCAGATCTCAAGCCCAGAACACACACATTCAGATGCACATTTCAGGGAGCCTTAGATAGACAGACAGGTTACTCCCCTAATTTTTGATTCCTCCCTCTCCCTCCCAGATGGAGAAGACATTATTATTTAGGTTACAATAAAGCAACCTGGGTTACACTTTATTTAAGAAGACATTTAATAGCTTGGGATGAGTTTATGAACTAGGAGACCGGAGTCTTTAAAGAACTGTACATGTGCACGCAGTTGCTCAGTTGTGTCTGACTCTTTGTGACCCCGTGGACTGTAGCCCTCCAGGCTCCTCTGTCTATGGGATTTACCAGGCAAGAATACTGGAGTGAGTTGCCATTTCCTCCTCCAGGGGATCTTCTTGACGCAGGGATGGAACTCGGGTCTCTTGCTTGGCAAGTGGACTCTTTACCACTGTACCACCGGGGAAACCCAGGCAGATGCAATACTGCAATAGGTTACTCTCTTCGTCATTTTTCTATTGTGATGCCAGGCTTTTAAAGCCCTTCTTGCTGTAGGAACACGTGCCCATTCAGAAGGGCTTCATCCTGGTGACCACTTATCATCTTCACCAGTCCAGGGCTGTGTGGCTTTAGCCCCTTTGTGAGAATAAGGAAGAATAAACTTTATGAATCACGTGTTTTCTTTTGAGAAAGAAAAACTTTAGTGTTCCAGTCAACGAAGCAGCCTGGGGCAGGATCCCGAGATTTCACTTTGTTCCCTCCATGGTACATGTTTTTGTGCTGCAGAAAAGGAGGTGCATCCCTCGTATCGCACAGTGGGTCCTCAATTCTGGAACTCCATCCACCCCCACGTACGCCCCCACTCCTCCTCCAGCCACAGTAATTGCTCTATAAATGACATTTCGCAGTAATTTCCCTGCTCCAGGCCCGAGGAATGCCAAAGCTTGCTGAGCAATACTGTTCGCAACAAAACCCCGGGCTCTGTGGGTAGATTGGCCACTGTTCCGGATCCCCCTCTTAGCCTCAAGCACTTCCCCCTCTGCGATCCGGGTGACCCTTTCCAGCAGCTGCCCCCTTGGCCTGCTCCAAGCCAGGCAGCACCACCCCACCAGGAGGTAAGACGACTTTCCGGGACACCCCACGTCCTCCTCTCGCCCCCGTCCGGTAGCTTGGAAATTTGCACTGGACCGTTACGTCACACAGGAAGGCGGGTCCCCACTATCCTGCACACCAATGGCGCGGCCGGAGCCCGTCTCTTCTTTTTCAGTGATTGGTGTCTCGGGCCCCTCTGCTCCACCCCGGCCCGCCATGGCGTCAGGCCCCGCAGCACCGGGGAGGTGGTTCCCACTTTAAAGAAGTGAAGTTTTTCGCCCCCTCCCCCGCCCCGCCCGCCTCCTGCAGCCTCCCGCGCCGCGCGGAGCCGGCGAATGGAGCTACGCCGCGGCGGCGTAGGGAGCCAGGCTGGGGCGCGCAGGATGGATGGGGACAGCCGAGATGGCGGCGGCTGCTGCAAGGACGCCGGGTCGGAGGACTATGAGAACCTGCCGACCAGCGCCTCCTTATCCACCCACATGACAGCCGGAGCGATGGCCGGGATCCTGGAGCACTCGGTCATGTACCCGGTAGACTCAGTGAAGGTGAGGCTCCAGGAGACTTGAGAGAAGGAGCGAGCGCACGCGTGTGCTTATGCATCCCGCGCGGGAGCCGCCTGGAAGCAGCCCTCCGCAACCGCGCTCTCCTTAGCGCCGAGTCTCCCCCGGATCTCTTGGGTCCCACCAGGAGCTGGCGCGCGCAGCCGGGGCGCCTGGGAGTGCGCCGCGTAGCTCCTTCCGCTGTGCGCTTGGGCCCCCGGGGGCAACCCCGCCCCCCTCCCCCGCGCCCGCCGCGTCCACGAGGGTGCCCCAGCCGGCGCCCCGCTTCGCCGCTCCCGCCGAGTTCCAGGCCCAGGCTGCCGGCGGCGCTGCCGCCGGCGAGGAGAAGGGGAGAGCACCACTGGCCTCGGCGGTGGCGGCGGGGCTCCAGACGGAGTCGGCCGGTATGGCTTTGAGCAGTCTTACCACGTCTGGCCATGCGATCGGAGGGTTTGCGGTCCCGGCTCGTCGCGGCTCCCACTGGCGTGCTCGGTATCCGAGCCGCGGCGAGTGGCGTCAGCTGGCCGCTGCCGGGTGATCGGGGCTCCCACACACGTGCGCCGTCCCCGAGGGGCTCGCCGCCGGGAGCGCTAACCACACTCGCGCCGAGAAACGTGGTCCCGACTCGGCTAGCCCGGCCGCCTGCCCTTTGGCAGCCAGCAGCTGAGAGGCAGTGAGACTTACAGTGACATTTGCCTTCTCATTTTGTTGCAGGGAGGCGGGCAGGCAGGGAAAGCGCGTGCTATGTAGCCTTATGGGTTGTGTAATAGCCGTTCAGTTTGCCCCGCGCTTCCCGGGTAGTTTTAAATGCATTGCTGTCAGGAGGTAGCTTTAACCAGGTGGATTTTTGCCTGAGCTGCACTAAGTCAGCTTGTTCAGGATACAGAATGACCGGGGATAGAGTGCTACGGGGAAGTAATATTATTACTGATACATTGCAGTTCTGTAGGCAGAACTCATCTAATTCGTACAGCAGCCGTGGAAATTAACATGAAGAAACTGAGGCACAGAGCGGCGAACTGGATTAGCCTGTCGGGGCTCATGCACCACCGGTATCCGCCGACTCTAGCCCCAGTGTGCTTCGGAGATTTGGGGACTTCTCTAGGTGGCAGTTATCTTGGAAGGCAGACCCAGCAGAGTTCCCCAACTAGCGTCTGTATCTTGCCTCAGATGCTGGCCGCACATGAGTGGTGGGAAGGCCAGAATGTCTAATGCCGAGGGTTTTCCCTGCTCTGAGCAGTTCTTAGAGCTGGCAGTCAGTGGCTGGACAGACACCGGTCCAGAGAGGCGGCCATGGGCATTCACATTAAGGTGAGCCCCAAGTCTTATGTTGTGCTGCTGGATCTGAGTCATCATCACCCCTCTGCTCTCTGGCATGCCAGAGGGAGATTAAAGGAACAGTCCTTGCCTGCCAGGGTTATGGAGGCCACAGGGAGATTTTTTCTCTTAGGTTTTCAAAGTCACTCCAAGAAAGACCCTGGACAGACACCAGGTGGCATTTGTATAGAAAATAATCCTTCACATGTAATAAAAAGTCCCCATATTTGAAGTTGTTGTCTCAAGTGCCTTAGACAGAGTGTGGGAAGGTTAGGAGCCGGGAGATGTCATTTGAGCAGGCATGAGCCGTCAAAGAACTAGACCGCTTCTGAGGCTCTTGACCTCTGCTGTGAATTTGGTTCAGGCATCATTGGAGCTTGTTTTTAGGGTTAGTTATGCAGCATGACACTCTCGTGTGCGTGGTAAGTCACTCAGTTGTGTCTGACTGTTTTGCGAGCGTATGGACTGTAATCCATCAGGCTCCTTTGTCTATGAGTTCTCCAGGCAAGAGTACTGGAGTGGGCTTCTGTTCCCTTCTCCAGGGCATCTTCCTGACCCAGGGATCTAGGTCTCTTGGATTGCCTGCATGTCAGGTGGATTCTTTCCTGCTAAGCCACTGGGGAAGCCCCTAAGAGGGCTTAGTTGCATGTGTTTGAATTGTGTGATCTCTGTTTAGTCTCTTCCCTGCCCCTCCTTCTGCTCTCCAGGTGTTGGTATGTTTTGATCCACTTGTTACTATGTACTTAATATTGCTTTCTGTAGCAATTTTCACTTATGGACAGGTTAATGTCATGTGTGTGGTCGAAGGAGCTGGTTTAGCTGTCCTGGGCAAGTCATTCTGTGGAACTTAACTGTAAAATGAAGGCTTGGGGGACCTTCCTTGGTGGTCCAATGGTTAACTGCACTTCCAACATAAGGGGCACGAGTTCGATCCCTGGTCGGCGAACTAAGATCCCACATGCTGTGTGGTGCAGCCAAAAAATAAAATAAAATTTTAAAAATAATAAATAAAATACAGGTTTTGGTTAGCTAACCAGGAACAATTTCTAGATTCTGGGATTATAATCCTGGCTCTGAAGAAAGACCCTTGGGGGTTCTGGTTTTGAGCATCCAGGCTTGGCTTTAAAGTACCTCTTGGTGGGTTGTTTTTTTTTTTTTTGCTACAATTTCCTTGGATTACTCTTTTCATTTTGCAGTGGGGCTAAAAGGCACAGAGAGAGTTAAGTGGCATGGGCCCTGCTGTGTGACCCCAGCAAGGCTGCAACAGAGGTGTGCTAAAACCAACATAAGTGTTGGTGTCCAATATGAGATGTCAGGGACCATCCATGCTTCAGACAGGGAAACGCTCCACCTGGGGAGACCTTCACTGTGCTCTTCTTAAATAAAGGGATGGTGGAGACTGTGAGTAACTTGAGTCAGGAGCCCTGAGTTGCGGTTCAAGCCCAGCCCCTAACTTGCTTCATTCTTTAGGCACTGTTCTGTTACTAGTGAAATGGGGGCTATGGACCAGTTAATATTTCCTATTTTTCACCTGTCCCCCTTTCTATGAACACAGAATACTCATTGTCTTCTTTTTATGTTACTTGCAATTTGAAATAATTAATTATACTTGAAGCCCAATCAATGTAAATTGTATCTTGAAAGGAAAAAAAAGGTGTTGGTTTTTTCCTGTATTTTATAAGACACACATTTTTAACCTTGATCTTGTAAAGTTCAGTGAGAGTGTTGGATGGGCTTGTGTTTTCCAGTTTTTCTCTCCTGTACGGTGTGTGGACCATGGTGCTCAGAACTGGTCACTTTCAGTTCTGAGCCCAGCAAGCTGCTCTGCTGTGCCTTACATGTGGAAAGTCAGCCTAGCTAATGCTTCACATTGTAATATTGTATATATTTTTCTGTGAAATCCCCTCCACCCAATGTCACCTTAATGACTTGCATTTTTCAAAATGGGTGGTGACCATTAGTGGGAGAAACATTCTTACAAAGCCAGGTTGGTGAGAGCACAAAATATTAATACAAGCACGTGTGGCATGCAGTAAGAAGTACTGTTGCTCTGGGACAGTCTGAGTTGAGTATATGTGTTTTCCCTGAGTGGCTATGCAAAGTGTACCTCTGGCTAGGCCAAAAAGTCTGAGAAAACACTGAACCTCATCATCACTAACACCTCTCGAGTTCCAGCAGTCAACAGCCTGTGATTCTTAAGTGGGGATTTAGAAGACTTTTGGCAACTTTCCCCCTCCTTTCTGTGTCTTCCTTTCTCCCTTGGCCCTATGGTAGTGGCATATGACTGTTTACTCATCTGTAAAAGGACAGGCTGCCAGGACCTCGCAGTGGTCCCAAGGGAGGCAGCGAGGGGACCCTGTAGAGCTGTCACCCAGAGGTCGCCATGACTTGCTCCGTTCCAGCTGGGGTTTGCAGCAGCTCTGCCATACACCTTTCTGTTCCTGGTGCTCCAGAGGGCCCAGTGGTATGGTCGCCTAGACCAGCACTTGGGGTGGACGTGAGAACCCCTGGTGGAGCACTCAGGACTGTGGGGAGAATGCCAGGTGGGTGGAGGAGGAAATTCCAACCAGATTAGGCACACCGCTCTCCGACCATGCCCGTGTCTCGCGGTGGCGAAAGCAGGGGCAGAAGGAAACAGGAAAGATTTGAAGCGAGAGAACTTCCGCTGACCCTTCTCCTGCTTTGCTTGTCAGGGAAACGCAGTCCCTTTAAGCTCTGCTGGGGGAAGCCCTCCTGCCCCGCTAGGCAGGGCACTGACAGCCGGCCGAGCTGGTTGAGTCTAAGCCTTCTCTCTAGGAGCTGGTGGGTGCCGAGCCAGTTGGAAGCCTCGCTTGGCCTCGGGGGTTTCCGTCCCTGGCAGTGCTGAGCTCCGAGGAGCAGCAGCAGCGAGGCAGGCAGGTGCCAGGCAGCTCAACGTTCCTCCACCTCTGGCTTTGCTCATCTTGGTCTCCGCAGCGCCAAGCAGACTGCTAGGATCCTCAGTACAGGACGGGGTGACAAAGGCAGCTGCCAGCGTCCCTCCCACCCACTCCAGTGCTTTCAAAACCACATACAGCCCAGGAGATGCCACTCTGCTTCCAAAGAGTGTGAAATCCCAAGCTGCTCTCGTTTCTTGCGACAAAAGTACAGTGATTTTTGTCTCCTTCCGATCTTGCCCTTCCGTTCTTCTCCATCCTCCTTCAGTGGGAAGGAGCACTTTTCTGTAAGGTGGATCTGGGAGTGGCGTGGAGTCCAGAGAGGAATACTTCTTGAACTTCTGTACTGTTGTTCGTTTCATGAATGCCCAGGCCACGTGCTGATGCCCAGGCCTGGGCTCTGCTGAAGGAGTGGGGGCAGGGATCTGGTCCCAGAGACAGCGCTTGGCCCCCAGGTGGCCACTTTCCTGCCTGCCGCTGGCCCCCTCTGTGCGGAAATGGGGAAGGGCAAGGCAGGGCAGAGGGCTTGGAGGGGATAGCCCTTGAGATTACAGCGGGCAGCCAAGGCGGCCTCAGATCTTCAATAGGGGGAGGCACTGGGGCTAACTTGGAGGGGGGGTTCAATTACATTTTTCAAATCACGCCTTGGGGCGCACAAGAGGTAGGGGGCGTGCCCTTGAGGTAGGGGGCTTGTCAGGTGAGGCAGAGGGCATTGCTCTGTGGAGTGGGCATCCTGTGCCTTTCCTGGTTGCCCCTGGGCACGTTTTAGCCACCTGTGGTCCTTTCATTGATTAGGGCCTTTGTCCCCTTGATCTTTAGAGTGGTGACCAGTCTCCAAACTCGAGTCCTGCATTCCTTTGTTTATAGGCTTGGGGTCTGGACCCCTCTGGCATTCCCTGATGCCTTGGATGAACTGGCTTGCTTGTGTTCAAGGAAGCCTTTGGTGGTCTCTCTTGAACCCCTGAACTTTCTGGCTTTTTTCCTGTCTCCCCTGGTCCCCAGGCTTTCTTGCCCAGGGAGTTTTCTTTTTGTTTTTAAATCTTCCTTGTGAGTTCTGCTTTGCCCAAAGCCTGCCCTCCTCTCCCAGCCAACACCTTGGAATGTTCACTGCCGCCATTTTTCACAGGAAGCTTCCTCCAATCACTTTAACTGCAAACGAGCCCTCAGACTCCTTCTGAGCCTGAATTCTCACCGGCAGAGAACTGGCTTGGGGCAGTTCAGATCCCAGGCTTTTGACTTACCGGTTGGTTGGGACACTTAGCTTTTTGAAATTCTAGTAGTTTCCTTATCTATGAAATGCAGAAGCTAATTTTCTTCCTGCTTTCTCTTTCCTGAACCAACTTTCCCTGGCTTCCTTCTTTATTTTACCTGTGGACTCTGTGGAAATTCCTTCTAATTGACTCCTTCACATCTTCATTGAATGTTCCTTCCTGCTCCCTGAGTCGATAGACACCCGGCGCTTCTCCTGAGGCCTCTCCCTGACGCCTCTCAGGTAGAGATGATTCCCATTAGTTTAAACCAGGCACCTTGGGACTGGACCCTCCCACTGTTCCTTGCTCACCGTATCAGGCTCTCCTTTCCCTTTGAGGCTCCTGCCACCCACTTCCACCAGCGTCTGTCCCTCTTCTCCCTGTGTTTCCACTCACCTTCTTCTCCACTGGAATGATGGGGTGGGTAGGAGGAGAGACTCTTGAGCCAGACTGTGGTCCTGTTTCCCACTTGGGTGTGACCTGGGGCAAATGTCTTCACCTCTCTGCCCAGTTTCTCCATTTATAAAAGAAGGAAAAAATGGTACTGATGTCCTGGGTATTTGTGAGGGTTAAGTCCTTACAGTGCTTATCATTACCTCCTGTTAGGACTGTCCTCTGGATGGGATCTTTCAGCTTCAGTACTATCATCAACAACAACATGATCCAGCCACTTTCCCTCATCCTCTGGATGTTGACATCTGGCTCACAGACTGTTTGTCCATCCTGAATTCTATTATCATCCTGAGAGTGTTCCATTTTGATCACCACCTGACTAACATCCAAATGCCTCCATTCTTTTTTTTTTTTTTTTCCCCACTGCACATTGTGTTGAACTTTCCCAACCAGGGATCGAACCTATGTCCCCTACATCAGAAGCACAGACCACCAGGGAAGTCCCAAATGCCTCTGTTCTTTACACCACTCAGGTCCATGGCTGTTACTTTTAAGCGCCTTGTCCTGAACCTTTCTACCCCTGAAATCGTGCATTCAGACGTCTCAGAGTCTGGCCACAGCTTTCTCATGGTCACACTGTGTGAAGACTCTCATCTCTGTCTCATCTCATGGCATCCCTGTCTTTCTCATCCAGCCTGGCCCCCACAGCCCATCACTGCAGCCACTCCCCAGCCCATAGTTTCTTTGCCTTTGTATCTTCCGACACCTGCCTGCCCACATCTGATCCCCAACGACCCATTGCCCACAGGGAAGCCCAGCCCTTCGGGAGAAACCCTCACATTGTGTCCACTGTTGCCCTGTGTGCCAAGCGTTTGGGGCCCCAGCCTGGCCTTCCCTGTGCTCTGGTCAGTCGGCTTCCATCCTGCTCAGCAGCTGCTTCAGACCACCTTGCTTCTCAGACTCCCACCCTTCCACTTTTTCCAGCCTGTGTGGCATCTTGCTCTCTGTTCCTAGAGGAACCCGGACTCATCCAATTCTTCTTCCTCTAACTGTCCTTCCTACTAGCCTGCCAACCCCTGCCCCTTCTCCTGTTGTAAAGTAAGAGGGTCCTTCCTTCTTCTAAGGAGAACCAGTGGGTGTAGCAACCACCAATGTACACCTGGGTTTGAATCCTGACTCTTCACCTGGGCCATCTTACTTGACCTCTCTAAGCTCAGTTTCCTTGTCTACAGACTGGGAATATGAATCCCAAGACCCAGATTCTTTTTTATTGAAAGAATCAAGCGGGCATGACGTATGTAAAGCTTTTGCTGCAGTGTCTGGTGCCTAAGTTCTCAAGGTCATGGTCATAGTTATTTTGGTCATCTGTCTCTTGAGTAACCCAGTTCCAGTATCTTGGCCTCTACCCCACCCCCATCTCCAGCCATTGGTTCCTTCTTAAGAGCATTTCTGAATCCATACTTGTCTCATCTTAAATAACAGACCAACCTCAGGCAGCTCACCTTGACCCCATGTGCCCCGAGAGCTTTTTCTCCTTAAAATAACAAATGCTGGGAAAGGATGGTGACACTCAGTTTCTGCCTCCTCCCCTTGGCATCTCCCCCCTCCCCCCAGTCCTCTGGCATTTTGCATCTATTTAGTCACTGTCTCCTGCAGTTTGTTTAGATTCCTGTCTACTGAGTTGGTTATGCTCTCTAACCATCTCATCCTCTGCTGCCCCCTTCTCCTTTTGCCTTCAGTCTTTCTCAACATCAGGGTCTTTTCCAGTGAGTCGGCTCTTTGTGTTAGGTGGCCAAAGTATTGGAGCTTCAGCATCAGCATCAGCACTTTCCGGTGAATATTCAGGGTTGATTTCCTTTGCCCCCACTGCTCTGCTGAAACCCCACTAGGCTACCAGCGATTTCCTGGCTAATAAATTCAGCTACCCTTTTCCCGGTCTCTTGATGACAGGCAGCCTCCTGGTCTTCCTCACAGTTCTGTCCTCCACCTTCTTTTTGTGTCTTGGGACACATCTCTTTTTCTCCCTGGGTGCTGATAACTCATGGGTTGCACATCTGTGTCTCTGGTCGGGCCTGTCTGGGAGCTGGGTATCTTGTTGCCTTGGAGACATGTCCAATTGGCTGCCTCAGTGTCCATCATGGACATCCTGCCCTCTCCTCTGGTCTTCCCTTTGGCTTGGGGCCTCTTCCTCAGAAGGCTGGGGATGGTCTTCAGCATTTCCCTCATCTCTGACCCCCTTCTTCTCTCTCCATATGCTTCCAAGACCTCCACTCTTGCATCTGTGATGCTCCTTAAATCTGTTTTCTTCTACCTCCTGCTGGTTCAGGGGACTCTGCCGCTGTCTCCTTTACATTGCAGGCGTCCCTGATCACAGAGTCACAATTGGATAAACCCGCCCTTTCTCTCCCATCCTTTTTTGCTCACGCTTCCCCACTGCCCAAACCTGCTTTTCTCCACAGCATGTTACCCTGTAACCCACAATACCATTAGCTTATATGTATTATTTACATAGTTTAGTATTTTTGTCATAGTTATAATGTGATCTCCATCTTTCACAGTCTGCCTTCCCTCATTCAAATGTCAGCTCCAAAGGGCAGGAATTTTTGACTCTTTTGTTCTCTTGGGTGTTCTCTTTGCCAGAAACAGTTCCGGCACATAGTAGGTGCTCAGTTAAGTATTTGTTAAATGAATGCCCATAAATCCTTCTTAGCTGATCCTGCTCATCCCCAGTTTTCTCTCCTTAAGCAGGGAAGAGTAATCATACTCATCCTACCTACCTTTCAGATCTACTTAATCGAATCTTGGAAGAAAATGCAAACCAGGTTTGTAGTGATCACAGTTTATAAAGCTTAAAGCTCTCTGCAGGTGCCAGGCCATGGTATTTATTATCAAATGAGGATCATATTAAAGAGGCAAAGCTAGCTGATTGGAACTGAAAATCCAGCTGTTCTCCATGGTGCAGCAGAACCTGAGAGGCCTGAGGGGGTCGAGCTGCAGCCCCATTGTCTCAGTTCACTTCCGGTAGTGTGTGTCTCTTCACCTGACACCACATGGCTGTCCCCATTGCCTTCGGAATAAACCTGGACTACCTTGAGTGGCATGCTGAGACCCAGACCCTCTCCTCTTCGGACTTACTCTCCAGAGACACGTAAAGGTTTTCTGTGACTCTTGGTTGAATAAATCAGTTGTTTTAAAGAGATGTGAGGTGGGGGTGGGGGAAGTGCTTTAAAACCTGCTATTAAGCAAGTGCTAGTTTTAATTTTGTTTTGCTTAGCGTTGTTTGGGATCCCTACTGTCCTTGGCCACACACACTCTCTCAGCCCCTTTGTCTGTCCGTTTTCTGTGGTGGAACCCACAAGCCCCCGATGAGGCTGTTTATTCATCTGGCCACCCACTTCATTTGTGCACACTTGACTGTGGGCCCTGCTTACCCCAGCAACCAAAATAAGTCCTGGCTCCTATTTCCAGAGCCTGCTCCCTGTAATTAGACCCTGAGCTTGGGTGATGAGACCGGCTCGCTTTGGGGGAAGAATGACCCAACTTGATGTTGACTTCCATGTGGGTGCGAGGGCCAGGGTGAGTGAACTCGGAAGGGCTCAGGCTGCCATCTGAAGTTCTGGGGCCGGCAGGGCAGTGTCACTGGGCGCCCTTTGCTGGGCACCCTTGACTTGGCTCCTTCCCCTCTGGGAAACAGTGGCCTTCGGTTGTACTGAGCCCCACCCTCCACCACACACACACATCCTCTTCCTCACCCCTGCGGTTGTTAGTCATTCTGGAAGCTGAAATTGGCTCCCAGAAGGTAACTTTGAGAACCACCCCCTCTGCCCCGCCCCCCACCCGCCCAGCAATCCCAGCCTGCCGGGAAGGGCCGTTGTCTGGTCACTGAGAAGTGTTTTGGTTTCACATTCGTGCTTTCTCTCTGAAGAGAAAACAAAACATGTTGAAATAGAGCGAAATCCCAGCAGCAGCTTGGTTGAAGCAAAAGTTGCATAACAGGTTTAGGAAATGTCTGGCCACTGTGGGTCAGGTGGAGGGACTGCCACTTGGTATCCCTGAGAGGACGTCCTCCGGGGCCACCAGCCTCCGGATCCATCACACAAAGTCCTGTGAGCAGAAAGGTGCCACCTGAGGTCTGGTGGCAGAGGCCCCTGATGGATCTCTCAGTGTGGCCTCAGCCTTTGTTCCCTGGAGATGCTGCTGTGGGCAGGCGTTGGGGAGGGGGGCATGTGTGTCAGACTTGTGCTGGTGTTGGGACCCCTGGAAAGAGCACTAGGCTGGGGGTGGAGGGGTCAGGCCCCATGAATTTAAGTCCCCATCCTGCCATTCATCTGCTTGGAAACCTGGATGAGTTATTTCTCTGGCTTGGTGTCTCCGTGTCTCATAGACTATTATTAGTCGCCTGGACTGACATCATCTGTTTACCTGTAAGACAGGGCTGTTGAGTAGCCCAGGTGGGATCACGTTTGCAGGTGGCTTGTCTCAGTCGTGTCCACCTCTGTGACCCCTTGGACTCTAGCCCATTAGCCTCCTCTTTCCATAGATTTCTCCCGGCAAGAATTTTGGAGTGAATATTAATTAGACCCTGAGCTTGGGTGATGAGACCGGCTCGCTTTGGGGGAAGAATGACCCAACTTGATGTTGACTTCCATGTGGGTGCGAGGGCCAGGGTGAGTGAACTCGGAAGGGCTCAGGCTGCCATCCTGAAGTTCTGGGGCCGGCAGGGCAGTGTCACTGGGCGCCCTTTGCTGGGCACCCTTGACTTGGCTCCTTCCCCTCTGGGAAACAGTGGCCTTCGGTTGTACTGAGCCCCACCCTCCACCACACACACACATCCTCTTCCTCACCCCTGCGGTTGTTAGTCATTCTGGAAGCTGAAATTGGCTCCCAGAAGGTAACTTTGAGAACCACCCCCTCTGCCCCGCCCCCCACCCGCCCAGCAATCCCAGCCTGCCGGGAAGGGCCGTTGTCTGGTCACTGAGAAGTGTTTTGGTTTCACATTCGTGCTTTCTCTCTGAAGAGAAAACAAAACATGTTGAAATAGAGCGAAATCCCAGCAGCAGCTTGGTTGAAGCAAAAGTTGCATAACAGGTTTAGGAAATGTCTGGCCACTGTGGGTCAGGTGGAGGGACTGCCACTTGGTATCCCTGAGAGGACGTCCTCCGGGGCCACCAGCCTCCGGATCCATCACACAAAGTCCTGTGAGCAGAAAGGTGCCACCTGAGGTCTGGTGGCAGAGGCCCCTGATGGATCTCTCAGTGTGGCCTCAGCCTTTGTTCCCTGGAGATGCTGCTGTGGGCAGGCGTTGGGGAGGGGGGCATGTGTGTCAGACTTGTGCTGGTGTTGGGACCCCTGGAAAGAGCACTAGGCTGGGGGTGGAGGGGTCAGGCCCCATGAATTTAAGTCCCCATCCTGCCATTCATCTGCTTGGAAACCTGGATGAGTTATTTCTAGGGCTTGGTGTCTCCGTGTCTCATAGACTATTATTAGTCGCCTGGACTGACATCATCTGTTTACCTGTAAGACAGGGCTGTTGAGTAGCCCAGGTGGGATCACGTTTGCAGGTGGCTTGTCTCAGTCGTGTCCACCTCTGTGACCCCTTGGACTCTAGCCCATTAGCCTCCTCTTTCCATAGATTTCTCCCGGCAAGAATTTTGGAGTGAATAGCTATTTCCTTCTCCAGGGGATCTTCCTGACCCAGGGATCAAACCTGAGTCTCCTGCATTGCAGGCAGATTCTTTATCCTCTGAGACACCAGGTAAAGCTCAAACCTCAACAGGCCCCACTAATGACAGATTGTATCAGAGGTAATATGCTGAATGATTAAGGGCCTTTCAGGTAAACAGCATGGGCCCTGAGTCCAGACTGCCTGGCTGGTGCCTGACAAATTGCTGAAACCTTTCTGTGCCTTATTTTTCTCATCTGTGAAATGGGGATAAAACACTACACACCTCATAGTGTGTTGCTATGAGGATGAATTATGCTACAACTAGAATGTTAAGAATAGTGTCAGTGGTAAGTGGCAAGCTCTCACTTTCTATTAGCTCCTATTATCATTTCTGAAAGTGTTATTACCTTTTTTAGACTGAGTTTTTTAATTCATTTTTTATTTGCATTGGATCTTAATTGACGCCCACGGGACCTTTGCTGCATCAGGCAGGATCTTTCATTGCGGTGCATGGGTGCTCTAGTTGTGGCAGATGGCCTCAGTAGTTGTGCGGCACACAGGCTTAGTTGCTCCACATGTGGAATCCTTATTCCCTGACCAGGGATCATACCCATGTCCCCTGCATTGCAAGGTGAATTCTTAACCACTGGACCACCCCAGAATGTGTTATTGCTTGAATGCTTGGTTATGCTTGTATGTTGCTGTTGTAACTCTATATTGCATTATTTTTGTGTTGTTTTAACCTATATTCTGTCACTTGATCCTATTAGCTCTCCTCTAAAGATCGGAAAAGGTACCCACGGTCTCTCATTTCATAAATGAGAAAACTAAGCTTCAAAACAATAACATGGCCTGGAACTTGCGCCTCTTTCTGCTATACCAGCACTGAAGGTACTGGTACAGACCTTTATACCACTGACAAAGTATAAAGCTCTCTGAAGGGCCAGGCCATGGTATTTATTACCAAACTGTGATCCTGTTAAAGGCAAGTTGAGGAAAGGAATCAGGTAGGAGCAAGCATGTGAAGTGCTGAGATGTAGACTCATGTTAATGATGGCAGAGCTCTTGAGCTGCGTTCTGAGAGGAGACTTTGGGTCCCAGCTGCATTTTTGGGAGGGAGAAACTGGAGCTGAGGAAGCTCTGGCAAAAAGTCATAGTCTGGCATGGAACTCAGAGTTCTAACATGTAGGTAGGAGTTCCTTGGTCACCTGTTCCAATATGTAGGGCAAGGGGATGGTCACAAATGGTTATTGCCACAGGATATTTTTGGTTCTCTCTGGCTTCTTTCTCTGGAGCAAACTGCAGCTGCTATGGCACATTCTCATTTTAGCAGTGAGTCAAAGTTGGACTCAGCATAGTAACTTGATTTTGGATTAGCTTAAGGATTCCTTTCCAAAAGACAGCCTAAAAATGGCCCATGGAAAGAGTACTACATCATAGTTCCTTGGTCTGCTAGGGCTGCAGGTTTCTCATCTCAGATAAGGAAGAGTAACAATGCCCGCTGCACCTCCCTTTCAGTTCTACTTAATACATGTGGTAAGAAAATACAGCCTGTTTTGCAGTCAACAGACCTTTATACCATTTACAAAGTATAAAGCTCTCTGCAGGTGCCAGGCCGTGGTATTTATTATCAAACTGGGATCCTGTTAAAGGGGTAGGTTTAGTGAGTTGGAATGGAAAATACAGGCTCTGGTTCCAGCCACTGCAGGATTCGCTGCAGCTGCATGGCCTTAGGCACTTAGCCTCTCTCCTTACCTTCTGTGTCTCCCATCTGTTGAATAAAGACCAGGGTGGCCGTCTGCCACCACCTCTTTCGCTGGGTAATCGGGAAGAGCCAATTATACTCTGGGGCATGCTCAGAAATACATTTAAAATTGATGATGTCAGACCAGCGATGAGAGGCCTGCATACAACTTCTGTGATTAAGGACAGTGATTAAGGATTCCTCCAGGGAGTGGGGGCCCCTCCCTTTCATCTCCATGGGGTTATCACCTTAGAGGCTCCATTTCATTTTGCAGGTGAGTCTGTCCCCTTGAATGGCAGGCAGGTGAGGTTGAGGACTGAGAAAGGTGGCGGATCATCCTGAAGCACGACTCTCTGTATCTGCTGATGCCCTTACCTACCTTGGTCCCTTGCTCTGTGTCCTGTGGTTACTCATGGCCACTGATTATTGAAAGTAAGAAGGGAAGGAGGTAGGGCAGAGATGCCTTTGTCCTGGGGTCCCTGGTCCTCCTTTCCTCACCCTGCCCACAGGGAGGGGGTTTTGCTGGCATGGTACCTTGCCCTGGGCCTGGCAGATGGTGTGGAAGGTGGATGTGAGGGTGGGTGCTGGCAGCTGCAGGAAGCTTGCCAGCCAACTTGCTAGGAATGGAAACATGCAGGGCCCTGCCTCTGACTTGCAGTGGGGTGCTCTGCTCCCCTGGAATAGAGGCTGTATCCCATGGGTGTCCCAGGGCTGTCTCCAGCCTGAGTTAGAGGAACGAGTGATTGCCTGATGATCAGATCTCAGAAGCCACACTGAAGAAATAAGGGGAAACCTTTCTAAGGGAAAGAAGATGCTGGTGTGTGTGTATACATGAGTGAGAAGGTTTAAGGACAAGCCCAGGGCATGTCATGGACTGTAGAACCAGCTCTCTTCCCTTAGTCACTGTTTCCATGGTTTGTTTGCTAAGTGTTGGCTTGCATAAGCCTGATTCATGGAATTTCTCTACTGAGAAAGAGTTAAAAGGCATGTGTAAAAGTGCAGCATCATCCCCTAGTCTTCATTTTAATGACAAAATTAATTCAGAACTGGGAGCATGTGGGTGTGACTACACATGCCAAGCACTGGAAGCCTGGAGGCTTCTCGCCTGTGAGGTCTGTCCCCACAGAAGTCCCCTGTCTGCCAGGAGGACAGAAGTATCATTGAATTATTCCTGGAGGGGAGTATGAGTCTCTTCTCACAGAAACCAAACCTTGTCAAGAGCAATCAGGAAAAGG
>SJYC01076532.1:0-16019 GCA_006408675.1 Madoqua kirkii
GGGGGGAGGAGAAGGCGGGGAGGGGTGTCACATCAGGGCCTGCCCCCCATTCTGAAATTCCTTCTTCTTCCCTCTCCCCCTGCATTCTGAATTTTAATTCACTGTTCAACCACCAAGTGACTGCTTGGCAGCATCTATGGAGGCCCAGCCTCCCCGTGGTGGTGGGAACTTCCCCTGCAGAGCTGAGGACCAGAGGAGTCAATAACACAGAGGAAAGGAGGAAAGCTGTCCTGTCACAAGCATTGCTGCTCATAATCGGCTCCTAACTGATGGGTGACATGAGTGGCAAATGCCAGCTGGAGCAGCAGCCAGGCAAGTAGCTAAAAATTAAATACAGTCTCATGATTTGGTGAGGTTTAGGGTTTGCCTGAGTAACCTTTTCAGGCCCAGATCACAGGTTAGAGGGTGATGAGAGAAACGTGGCAATGACTGAAGTTAATCTTGAGCCCCATACGAGGACCTGTGATGGATACTCAGATTCCTGCCTCATTCCTGTTCCTTCCTTGTAATGACATTAAAGTCTTTTTATCCATTCATTCTTGGCTTTGCTGAGTCTTCAGCGCCGTGTGGGCTTTTCTCTGGTCACGGCAAGTGGGGGCTGCTCTCTAACTGCAGTGCTTGGGCTTCTCATGGCAGTGGCTTCTCTTCTCGCGGAGCACAGGCTTCAGGCTCACAGGCTTCAGTAGTTGTGGCTCCTGGGCTCTAGAGCACAGGCTCAGTAGTTATAGCACACTGGCTTAGTTGTTTCACTGCATGTGGAATCTTCTAGGACCAGGGATCGAACCTGCGTCTCCTGCATTGGCAGGCAGATTCTTTACTGCTGATCCACCAGGGTCGCCCCCTCCTTGTCACTTTTTAAAGGCAGCTGAATAGTTGGACTTTTTTTTTTTTTTTTTCCTGCCCTCTCCTTTCTTTGAGTCCTGCTGTCTCTGGTGGATCCTTCTCTAAATGCAGAGAGTTCAGTTCCTGAGGCTTGTCCATCCACCTCCAGTGATTCTGATAAAGGTTGGAAGCTGCTGCCTCTTGAGGATTTTCCTTCTGGTGCCCGTATCAGTCCAGGTTAAGAGAGAAACACTCCTGGATCTCCCAGCTTCTAAAAACTGAGTCCTGTTTCTCCACAAGACCAGTCCTGTGACACGGGCAAGAACTGACCGACCCCAACGCCAGCCTTCTCTTTCTGTGTCTCTGGATTTCCCTGGCATCTGAGGTCTTTGTTACTAAACCTGCTGGGTGCTTTGAAGGAGGACGTGCGTGAGCCTTTTTCAGTGTTGCTTAACAATGCCGAGCTGTTCCCCAGGAGAAACAGTTGGGGTAGAAGCAAAAGTTGGATCTGCTGGACATTAAACCATAGCAATGCCCTGCTGGAATAGGGGCTGTCAGTGAAAGGGTTAATAACCTAAAATGAGCAAGAAAGACTAGAGAACTCTCTTTTAGTGTAAGTGTGTTGAAAAACTGTTTTCCCTAGAATCTTGGCTTCTCAGACAGTCACTGAATTAATGAGTGTATTTATGCCAGGAAGTGTGAAGCGTTAAATAAATTTATTTCGAAAATGACTGAAGATTTATAATTAGTCCTCAGAGCAGCAAGAATATCAGCTTAACTCAGTCAGACAGAGCAAGACAAATATCATATGCTGTCACTTGTGGAATCTAAAAAAAAATGTTACAGATGAACTTATTTACAAAACAGAAACAGACTCAATGACAAAGAAAGCAAATTTACAGTTACCAAAGGGGCAGGGCGATGGGGAAGGGATAAATTAGGAGTTTGGGATTAACAGATATACAGTACTATATATAAAACAGATAAACAACAGGAACCCACTGCATTGCACAGGAAACTATATTCAATACCTTATAATAACCTATAATGGAAAAGAATTTGAAAAAGTATTATATATATAGGAATCACTTTGCTATACACCTGAAATTAAATAGCATTGTAAATCAGCGATAATTTTAAAAAAATACCTAAAGCAAGATGAAAAAGACATTGATTAAAAAAGAAAGAATGACAGCTTTAGCAATTTTTCTATGTAAAAACAACAGAATAATAACAAGGAATACACTGACAAGTTAGAGTGGCTCCTCGTTCCTTCTTTGCCTCCGAGAAAGTCTTCTGAGGTTCAGAAGGAGGTAGAGAAGGAGTTGACACTGCAGTTTGTCACCATGGGATCTGCTATCCTTGGAGTTAGTGCTGTTTCCTCCACTGGCATCTGTGATTGGGCCAGCCGGTGACACTTCCCCTGACCTGGTGTAAAAATTCTCACTTTCACTTTCCCTTGAATGTCTTTTCCAGGGTCTTCTGAGTTTTCTGATAATCTAATCATAAGAAAATTTCTGAAATTCCCTTTCAGAACCTAAAAAAACGAAAGTAACTACAGAGCTGGGCTTTTACTAGAAGTGGCTTTTAAATTGAAAACAGATTTCTGATCCTCTCTGAGCAGCCAGAGTTGAAGGGACAGGAAGAACCTTTGCCAACCGAGAGCTTGAGTATGGAGGGCAGGGAACGAAAGGAGGAAAAACACAGCAAAATGGATCCTTTCTCTGGAGACACACACAGAACATTAAATTTGCATTTTAGGGCGAGTTATAATTAGCTTGTGATAACCAGAAGCCCACCAGCCGAGTGACTCTTAGAAAGCATTTCAGTTGTCTGAGTCTCAGTTTGTTCATCTGTAAAATGGCAAAATGGAACTAAAACTATGTGGTTTCTTAGGAGGCTTCTAGTTCTAAAAGATCTACTCTTTGCTTGGGCTGTATAACTTTGCGCACCGTCCTTTGATTTGGAATGTAAAGTATAGACTTACAAGCACTTCGGCTTGAAGGGAGAAGCTAGGAAGACAATCCCCCCACACCCCGACACACACACCTTGGAATTCTACCAGGGAGCTAGCAGGAAAAGAACTAGATACCCAGATACTTTGGGGGGACCTTGTTTCCTAGAGTATCTGCCAAGAAATGGTAGTCTGTTTAATTTACTTGAAACCTTTGACTGCAACACTAGAAGACTGTGAACTGTTCATTCAAACAATTCTAGAAATGCTGAATGGCCACAGTCCCACCGTGGAATCAAGGGGGGAGCCATGTAGCCGATGCTTCTGGAAGGCTCTGTTTATAGCTCTCTGACTCCTTCCTGCCTGGGCCGTTTTATGAGCTCACTACCAGGAAGCTGAGTCATCGAGGGGTCAGCTGGCACAGCCACGGTCACCCAGCTTTGCCAGCAGCAAGGATGGGTGAGCCCAGATAGCCAGGGCATTTTGGGTGGACTTTGGTGGGAATGACAGGATGAAACGGCCACTCCTTACCTTGGAAGGCTTGCTGCCGCCACTCCCATCACAGTGACGGGAACGCCATCACTCCCCGTGGCTTGTGTTTAGGTCAGAACCGAAGAGACTAAGCATTGCATAGAGGGTCAGCTGACTGTCCTCTTTTCAGGGCTCAGCACAGGCTGCGCTGTGCTCCTGGTACCCAGCTGGCTGCAGTGACATCACCTTCCTCGGGGCCTCTGTTCACATCCCACCTGCTGGTACCTGCATCCCAAGATGGCCGCCTTCTTCTCCCGTGCTTTTCTGCGTGACTCCCCCCAGGCTTCCGGTCACTGCTTCAGAGTTGCTTCCGGGACCCTCGAATCTAAACTCGATCCCTGCCTTTGCTGTCACAGCATCTTTACCTTGTCCTTTATTTCAGGATGGTTTGTTGTCGTTCAGTTGCTCAGTTGTGTCCGACTCTTTGCAACTCCATGGACTGCAGCACTCTAGGCTTCCCTGCCCTTCCCTATTTCCTGAGTTTGCTCAAACTCATGTCCATTGAGTTGATGATGTCATCCAACCATTTCATCCTCTGTCACCCCCTCAGTTTGTAGCTTTTTATTTGTATGATTTTTGGTTTGCTTGACTCTCTGCCTACCCCAAGCATCCCCAGCTCCCCTAGCAGCACACTGTTTGTTGTTGGGAGAATCTGTTGGTAGAATGACCCTGTTTTACCAACACGAGACTCCTGTGGTCTGGCCCCTCACTTTCATCCCCAGCACCCATTCATCTCTCCTCCCTTCTGGAAACCCTTCTTGTCATTCGACTTTGGTTTAATCATATACCTGAGCTCTGTTTCCAGGATAAGGGTTTTCATTGGTATGAAGTCTCATCCAGGATCAAACGTTCTTGCCATTCTCTTCGGCATCCAGGGAAACAAAAATAGCTCCTCTCAAACTTAGAAAATAATTTGTCTATGCAGAAAGTAGTACGTGCAAGTGGATTTTGGAGACTGGAAGGTGAGTGTTCAGGATGTTACCTTTGGCATCTTTCCTTTGAGACCTTTAGCACATCAAGCCTGGTGGTTCTGGTCTTTTGTCCTCTTTCTCTGTTTTTGTCTGGTAGGAAGGGTGTGTGAAGACACAGGGGAACATCCCCTCCAGCTGTGACGGGCCCCGCCTGCACGTAAATCACTCAGCTTTATGGGCTGATTTGACAGCAGTGGTTGTGGGAAATCAGGCTTCAGTAAAGTCTGGAAAATTTCCCTGCGGCCCGTCCTTCGCCCTCTGGTGTTCCCCTCAACTCTGGAGCTTGGCTTTCACGGGGCTCATATCCTGGGCTCTTATCCTGCATGTTAGGCCCCAGAAAACATGAAATGTCTCGCTCCATGGGACATAGACGCTCAGCAAGCAGATGGCCATTTGAGGAGGAGAGTGCATCTGGGCCTTAAAATGCCTGCTTTGTGTATGAAATACAGTGTACCTCAGAGCCCTCCTCCATTGATTATGTATTATTATTGTTTGTTTATTTTTGGCTGTGCTGGGCCTTTGTTGATGTGCAGGCTTCTCTCTAGTTGCGGTGAGCGGGGGCTACTCCCATTGTGGGGGCTACTCCCATTGCGGTGACTTCTCTTGTTGCGGAGCACAGGCTCAATAGTCATAGTCCACAGGCTTAGTTGCCCCGTGGCATGTGGGATCCTCCGGGACCAGGGATTGAACCCATGTCTCCTGCACTGGCAAACAGATTCTTTACCACT
This sequence comes from Madoqua kirkii, assembly GCA_006408675.1. Classification (NCBI taxonomy): domain Eukaryota; kingdom Metazoa; phylum Chordata; class Mammalia; order Artiodactyla; family Bovidae; genus Madoqua; species Madoqua kirkii. The sequence goes on from SJYC01076532.1 coordinate 5,007, forward strand.
GAGCCACCAGGGTAAGCCCCTCAGTTCTTGAGTGTCTGTTGCAATAAAGCACAGTGCTGGGGCACAGAGATCACAGCATCTGAGGCTGCCTCTTTCTTTGTGTTTCTCTCAGACTTTAATAGGAGGCAGGCATGCAGATGCATCACCTGATATAATTAGTAGGAGAGGAATGAGCAAGAGAAGGCTGGTGACAGGGTAGCTTTGAAAAGGTTTTGTTTCCTGTGGATAATAGGCTAATCGTGAGGCTTCCTTTGGAAGGTGTGGTCTCTGTGGAAGGGTGTGGAAGCCGGTCTTGCAGAAGCTGGCAGGACCACTCTTGACTGGGGAACTGTGCATGGGGCTTGTGAGGTACCCGGCTCTCTGAGTCTGTCCAGGGTGGATCCAGGAGAGCTGTCACCCACAGCCCTGAGTCGGCCACCTCTGCTCCCTGGCTCTAAGGCAGGGCAGGAACTGCCTGTGTGTTCACCCAGTCTCTCAGATACAAATGTGTGGCTGGTTTTTGGCAGCTACCGCCACACCTGAACAGGTGGGATACTGCTTCCTGGCGTGATGGCCTTGGGCTGGGACAGGCCTGTGTGTACTGGAGAGGGAAGCACTGCATCTTTTCCCCAGGCTGACCCCCAGCCTGTGGAAAAGGGTGAGTATCCCAGCTCTTCATCTTAAGCCTTTCTGTTGTGTGTGTGTTTAGTTGCTCAGTTGTGTTTGACTCTGCGACCCCATGGAGTGGAGCCCACCAGGCTCCTCTGTCCATGGGATTCTCCAGGCAAGAATATAGGGGTGGATTACCATGCCCTCCTCCAGGGGATCTTCCCAACCCAGAGATGGAATCCATGTCTCTTGCATCTTCTCCATTGGCAGGCAGATTTTTTACCACAGTGCCACCTGGGAAGCCCCAAAGCCTTTCTGTCTTCCATCAAAGCTTCTGCCTTCGTTCCATCTTGGATGGAATTTCCAGGTACTTCCTCTAGGCTGGGAATGTTACTGTGTCCATGGGGATTACATGGTGCATTTGAGACTCCTGACTGCCTTCACCAAACAGATAAACCCCTAAACTGCTCTCCCAGGTGTTGAGGGAAACCTCAGGAAACTATTGGATTGTGGCCAGACTTCAGACTATGATTTCAGAAATGCATGTGGAATGAGCTATTGATTAGATTGTTAGTGTTTAAAAGTTGTGGTTATTAGAAAAATCATTTTTAATTTAAACATGTCTTAAAATTTAAAAAGTTGTGGTTAAAATACACATAAACTTGCCATCTTAGCCTTTTTTTCAGTGTGCATTTCACTACTGTGGTATATCGACATTATTGTACAACCATCATCCCCATCCACCTCCAGAACTTTTCTCATCTTTGCAGACTGAAACTGTCCCCATTAAACAGCATCTCCTCATTGTCCCCAGCTCCCTGGCAACCACCGTTCTACTTTCTGTCACTTTGCATTTGACTATTCCAGATCCGCATCTAAGTACAGTCATGCAGTGTTTGTCTTTGTGACCAGTTTATTTCACTTAGTATCATGTCTTTGACGTTGTCTGTGTTGTAGCACAGGTCAGAATTTCTTTCCTTCTTGAGGCTGAATAGTGTACCATTGCATGGATAATATCACCTTTTGTTTATTCACTCATTCATGGATGGGCACTTGGGTTGCGTCCAGTTTTTGGCTATTTTGAAGAATACTGCTGTGAACCTGGGTGTATATATATGTGTGTATATATATATATTTGTCTTTGGGACTCGACTTTCAGTTCTTCTGGATCTATACCCAGAGGTGGGATGGCTGGATCATGTGGTAGTTCTCTTTTTAATTATTTAAGGACCTTCCATACTGTTTTCCATAGGGGCTGCACCTTTTTACACTCCCACTGGCAATGCACATGGTTTCTAATCTCTGCTGCAGTTCTTCTTCTTCTTTTTTTTTTTGTTTAATACAGTGTTTTAAACTTTTGTCTGTTTTTTGTTTTTGGCAGTTCTGGGTCTTCAGTGCTTTGTGTGAGCTTTCTCTAGTAGTGGCGAGGGGAGCTCCTCTTTGTTTTGGTGCACAGGTCATTACAGTGGCTTCTCTTACTGCAGAGCATAGCGTGTTTGGGCTCAGTAGTTGTGGTGCGTGTGCTTAGTTGCTTCGAGGCATGTGGAATCTTCCCGGGCCAAGGATGGAACCCGTGTCTCCTCCATTGGCAGGTGGCTTCTTATCCACTGTGTCACCAGGGAAGTCCAATACAAGTGTTTTTAACCCACGGTTTTATAGTATAGATGTATAGTATATATAACATAACGTACATTTACTGGTGGCTCAGTGATAAAGAATCTGCCTGCCAGTGCAGGAGACGCAAAAGATTCCGGTTCAATCCCTGGATCAGAAAGATCCCCTGGAGAAGAAAGTGGTAACCCACTCCAGTATTTTTGCCTCGAAAACCCCATGGACAGAGGAGCTTGGTGGGCTACAGTCCATGGGGTTGCAAAGAATCGGAAACAACTTAGCAACTGAGCACACAAGCACGCCATCAAATTAAACACTTTCCCTCCCAAGCATTTGTTTTCCAAAGGTCTCTTTAGTGGCTTTATAGATTTAGAATGTTAGAAGTCAAAAGAGACTTAGAGATCCTAAGTCTTAGAGATCATCTAAGGTCAGACTAAGACTTAGTCTTAGAGATCATCTAAGATCGGACTATTAGAGATCATCTATTGACTCTATTCACTGGATGTGTGTACGTGCTAAGTCAACTTTAGTCATGTCCGACTCTGTGTGACCCTATGGACTGTAGCCCACCAGGCTTCTCTGTCCATGGGATTCTCCAGGCAAGAGTACTGGCAGAGGTTGCCATGCCTTTCTCCAGGGGATCTTCTTGACCCAGGGACTGAACTCATGTCTCGTTTGTCTCCTGCATTGACAGGTGGGTTCTTTACCATTAGCACCACTGGGGAAGCCCATTCATTAGACAAGTATTTGCAATTGTAATGGATGGGTGACTAGACAGAGGAAATCTCCCACATCTTGGGTTTACCTGCTGGTGGGAATTTCTGTGGATACCCAGCCAGGAGTTCCTTGGGGACTTGTTGGCAAAGCTGGATGGCAATTGAGGTTTTCAGACTCTTGGTGCAGGACTCTCTCTTTTCTGTGTGAGAACATTTGGGAGGATAGCCCTTGTTTGGGAAAGTGAGACATTCTTGGAAATATCTGTGCCCGGCAGTACCATGTGGGTTTATTTATGCCCAGAATCTGAGGAGCCTAAGAGCCTGCCCCACCTATGGGTAGAGCACAGTGGAGGGAACAGACGCCCTGTGCCCAGTCCTGTAGCTCAGTGTGGCCCCGCCTGCCTGTTTCTTTGCAGTTCAGAGGGTGGCAGGTGCTTGAGCGCTGGGGAGGACCTTCACCCTGTGGTGACCGTGCAGGAATGGGTGCCAGTCAGCAGTGTCAGGGAACCTTGGCACTTAAGGGCCTTACCCTGGCAGGGGCCCTGGACTTCAGCACCAGTTAAAGGTCTGAATTGTCCTGGGCTCGTAGTGAACTTTCTGCAGCTCTTTCATCTTGGGCCCTTTGCACTAGTGTAAGTTGACACTAGCTTTTCCCTCCCTCCTCTCTGACTCTCCAAGTTTCCTTCCTTATATAATCAGGATTAATGTAAGCAGCAGGTTCCATTCATTTAGAACTGGGGAGCAAAGGAAGCTGAATGTGGAAACGGAGTGGGTGGGAGGGACCAAGACCCTTAGAGGCTTCTATGTGCAAATCCCCTCACTTTCCTGGGCTTCAGATTCGCTTCTGTTAAAGAGAGGCGCGAGAATGTAAGGGCTGCCGGTCAATCCCAACAATGGCTCAGGTCATCTCATCCAAATAGGCAGTGATTTGTGGGGTGTTGCTTCCAACCAGGGTGGATTCTGGGGGCATCCTTCTCTAGGAGGTGGTCATCTTTGTGAAGGAATTCAAGTACAAATGACATCTTCCTAGGAATTTGCTATTTATTTCCTCCCCACCACCACCAAATTGGGAATTCCCTGGTGGCTCAGGAAATCTGCCTGCAATGCAGGATACCTGCGTTCAATTCCTGGTTGGGAAGACTCCCTAGAGATGGAAATGGCTGCCCCCTCCAATATTCTTGCTTGGAGAATTCCATGGACAGAGGAGCCTGGCAGGCTACAGTCTATGGCGCAAAGAGTCAGACGCAACTGAGTGACTAACACCCCCACCAAAAAGAACCAAATATGTAAATAAAAGCCCCAGCAGCTGGATGCCAGACCCCAGGCAAAGGGCTTTTCATTCATTGCATTTTTTAATCTTCACAGAGACTAGAAGGTGGCTGCTGCGATGAGCGCCATTTCCAGAGAAGGAAACAGGATGGGAGGGATTGAGTAACTTGCCAAAGGTGCAAAGGTGGGAGGAGGAAGCTGCTGGGCTGGGATGTAGGTCACGTGGGGCTCCAGAGCCTGTTCCATTGGTCTTTGAGGGTCTGAACTCCATTGGAAACCACAGGGCCACCTCCCCTTTGTCCAGCCTCTTTCTGGTCGGAGGGGGTTAGAGTAGGGATTCCATTGCTATTGCTGTATTGCTTTTTAAAAATATCTGTTTATTTATTTTTGGCTGTGCTGGGTCTTCATGGCTGCTCGCAGGCTTTCTCCAGTGGCAGTGAGTGGGGGTACTCTGCAGTTTTGGTGCGCAGGCGTCTCTTGTTGCAGAGTGTGGGCTCTAGAGCACAAGCTCAGTAGTTGTGTTGCACAGGCTTAGCTGTTCCGTGGCTTATGGATTCTTCCCAGAAGGGGGATCAACTGTGTCCCCGGCGTTGGCAGGCAGATTTCTTGCCATGGACCACCAGGAAAGCCCCCAGCCCTTTATTTTTACTTATTTTACCACACCATGTGGCATGCAGGATCTTAGTTCTAGACCAGGTATCAAACCTGTGCCCCCGACAGTTGGAAGTTCAGAGTCCTGACCACTGGACTTCTAGGAAAGTGCCTTGTCCCTTTATTGTGAAGTTGTAGGAACTGTGGCCTGGAGTCCTCAGTGCCTTGTGGCTGGTAGCTTCCTTCTGGGACCCTGGGCTCTGTTGTTTAATTTCTGGCCTATCTGATTCTTAGTCTTAATGATTCAGTTCAGGCCTCTAATGAACATCCTTTGTGCCAAACAGCCATTTATGAGCAAGCAGGGAAAAATACCCACATCTCCTATCTAGACAAGATTAAGGTAGTTTGGGTGGTGGTTCTTAATGATATTTCAAAGACATTTGTATTAACATAGGTGATTCCATACTTGCTGGAGCCCTTTTACAAAAACTTTTAGTAATGGTCACATTTACCAAGCATCTCCTCTACTGTGCTAGGTGGTTAATGTGCTTTTTTTGTTGTTCAGTTGCTTAGTCATGTCCAACTCTTTACAACCCCAAGGACTACAGCATGCCAGGCTTCCCTGTCCTTCACTGTCTCCAGGAGTTTGCTCGAACTTATGTCCATTGAGTTGATGATGCCATCTAACCATCTCATCCTCTGTCACTCCCTTCTCCTCCTGCCTTCAATCTTTCCCAGCATCAGGGTCTTTTCCAAAGAGTCAGCTCTTTGCATCAGGTGGCCAAGTACTGGAGCTTCAGCATCAGTCCTTCCAGTGAATACTCAGGGTGGATTTCCTGCTGTCTAAGGGACTCTCAAGAGTCTTCTTCTACATCACAGTTCGAAAGCATCAATTCTTTGGTGCTCAGCCTTCTTTATGGTTCAACTCTCACATCTGTATATGACTATTGGAAAAACCATAGCTTTGACTAGGTGGACCTTTGTCAGCAAAGTGATGTCCACAGAGTAATGTACTTATTATATTTTCTCATTTGGACTTCCCAGGTGGAGCTAGTGGTAAAGAATTCACCTTTGCAGGAGACACAAGAGACATGAGTTTGTTATTCATTTCCAGAAGCATATGAAGTAGAGATTTTCTCCCACAAGGCCTCTGAAAGGCAAAGAATTTTAGTAACTTTGCCAAACGTGTGCAGCTCAAAAATAGTGCAGTGGTTGAGGATGGGGCCATTACTGTGTCCCCCAGATCCTAAGAATGGAGTCTGGCATGTTGTCAGGGCTCAGTTTGTCATGGGTGACTGAATGGATGAACTTCAGACCCCAGGCACTGTCTGATTGAATGAAATTTCTTTGAGATTCCCCGATTGGGATTTTTATAGCAAAATAACAGTTGAAGGAGAGTCAGGTGGGCAGGATCTAGGAATTGGAGAGCTATCCAGTCCTGGCGCAGTGGTGATCACCTCTAGTAGCATAGGCAAGTCACAGATTGTTTTCCCCCATCAGCTAGGCAGCGTTGTGTGAGCTGGATGGGTGCCACGGGGAAACTCTGAAATCAGATGGAAACCCAAAGGAAATCCCCTCCCAACCCCCTGTCATGCAGAAAAGGTGATGGCTGAGCTTTGGGAGCTGAAGTAGGGAGTGGGACTGTCTGGACTCTGCTTCTTCCACACACAGTCAGTGTGCTGGTGCTCTGAGTGTGGGGGAGGGGCGTGGTCATGTGCTCCCAGGTCACTTCCATGGGGACACTTGTATTAAACTTCTTCTTCATTGCGCAGTGGCGGCTTAGCAAATTTGCCCGGATGCCGGGAAGACAGAACATTTGGGCGAACGAAGTGTTTTTCCAGTTCTGCCCCTGATGTCTTGTCCTCACTTGTGGGTGGGGTGGTTTTAAGCCAATGACAAGACAAGGCCACTGAATCTGGGGAGGCCTCTGGGAGGCTAGGTGAGTGAAATTCTTCCTTGCAAGCAGCCTGGCCACTGGAGCATTTCGTCTCACGTGTTTTTGAATCCAGACTGAGTGCTGGACATTCATTGTCAGTCAGGGTGTCTTTCCAGCCCCCAGCCTGAATGGACAGGTGATTCAGGGTCTTTTCCAGGAGAGAGGTGAGTTCATGTTGAACTAGCTGCTAGTACCCAGTTCTCTGTGAGCCTAGTGATAAGGCTGATGGCCAGAGTTGGAGAAGAATGATGCTGTGTGACCTCCAAGGGACCAGTTTCTGATGGCCTGTAAGTACCACCTGGATATAGAGCCCTCCACCCTTCAACCCTCTGCCCCTGGGTTCCGCATCAAGGATTTAGGTGGACTTCGTGGACTTCCACATCAAGGATTTAGGTATCTTTGAGGCATCAAAGCTACTCGATCTTTAAAAGGTTGTGTACTTGACGCTGGTGTACATGTGACTTAGCACAGTCGATGAAGTGGGGTGGCATCCCTGGTGGCTTAGATGATAAAGAATCTGTATGCTGTGTGGGAAACCTGGATTCAATCCCTGGGTCGGGAAGATCCCCTGGAAGAGGGCATAGCAACCCACTTCAGTATTCTTGCCTGGAGAATTCCCATGGACGGAGGAGCCTGGTGGGCTACAGTCCTTGGGGTCACAAAGAGTCAGACACTACTGAGCAACTAAGCACAGCACAGCACAGAAGCAGGGCACATCAGAGATGAGGGAGAAGCTGCAGGTCATAAGTGACCTTTCCAGTCCACATTTTCATGAGGTGGAGGTCCTATAGCTTGGTAGTTAAGGGCATGGTCTAGAGCCAGTCCATCTGACTTCCAGTCCTTTCTGTACTCTGTGACCTTGGGGCCAGTCACTTATCCTACTGTGCCTCAGTTTCTTTGTCTCTAAAGTGGGTAAAGTTAGCTGGTGACGTGACTGCTTAATTATTATAATTATTTATGTATAGAGGCATTGGGGCTCAGAGAAGGCGGTTTGCCTAAGGCCACACAGCCCTTCAGGGCTTCCCTGGTGGTTCAGTGGTAAAGAATCCAGCTGCCAATGCAGGAGACATGAGTTCCATCCCTGGGTCAGGAAGATCCACTGCAGAAGGAAATGGCAACCCACTGTAGTAGTATTGCCTGGAAAATACCAGAAACAAAGGAGCCTGGTGGGCTACAGTCCATGGGGTTGCAAAGAGTCGGACATGACTGAGCAACTAAACAGCAACAGCATAGCCCTTCCTGCTGCATGTGGGGCGTGAACACAGGAACCCAGCCCTAGCTTGTCTTACTAGAGCCAGGCGAGGTGGGTCGCAGTGACCAGCGGTCCAGACTTCCCCTGCACCCAGTGATCCCTGCAACCCCATCTGTTTCCCAGTGAGATCTCCAATCCCACCCATGGAATTCCAACCCTGTTACCTGTAATCTTGGGAATTTGGCTTTCTCTAGAGCAGAGGTAATTTAATCCTTTGGGCGGGCCACCAACTGCTCCGAGCGTGTCCTAGGGTACACTGGATCTGAGCCAGGTACAGATTATCCCATCCCTCCCTTCTGCTATAGAATTTTCTTGAGAAAGGGAAGAAGAAGCAGGTTTGACTCCCAAGATAAAGGTATGCGGGAATGGCATCCTTGGAGCCACCAGCGAGGCTGTGCTGTGAGCTGCTGCCTGAGGGTGGAGAGGGAGACCTCCATGGCTGTGCAATTACAGAGGCCTTGCAGCCTGTAACGCGACGCGGGACCCGCTGGAGAGGGCTTCTGAGCCCGGTGCCTTTTCCCAGATGTGGCAGGTCCCAGCTGGCTTACCCTCTGTGTGACTCTTGTGTCAAATGAGGGACGTAACCGTGGAAAACACTTGACTGGAAAGTAAATTCCAAACACCTTAGCAAGCTCTTCAGGCAGGGCCTCCCCTAGTCCAGCCTCGAGCTGCCTTTTCTCTCAGCCAGCAAATGTGGTGGTGTTTAGTTGCCAGCTCTTGTCTTACTCTTTTTCGACCCCATGGACTGCAGCCCACCAGGTTCCTCTGTCCATGGAGCTCTCCAGGCAAGAATACTGGCATGGGTTGCCATTTCCTTCTCCAGGGGATCTTCCTGGACCAAGGATGGAATCTGAGTCTCCTGCATTGGCAGGTGGATTCTTTACTGCTAAGTCATCCAGGAAGCCCCAGCAAACGTGTATTCATCCATCTATAGGGTTCAGCCACTCTCCTGAGTTCCAGGCTCCTTCTCCATCCGCATCTTACTGCTACATCCCCTGACACATGCCCTCTGGCCAGGCCTACCTTCATTTCCCAGACCCACTAGCCCATTCACAGCTCACTCAGCTAGAACATTCTCTTTCTCTGCTCTGTTTACATTTTGTTTTGTTTTTTTTTTCAATCAAAGTGACACCTACGACTAAGTCAGAAAATAAATAGTGTGAAAGAGTTTACAATGACGGCTCCATTTCTTGCCGTGTGAATACCATCCTTCTTTCCAGGTGAAGCTCAACTAACCCCTCTTCTGCCACCCTTTCTGGGTCGAAGGTGTTCTGGGGTTTGTGGCCTGTTACCAAGAGAAGTAGTGTTTGGTGCTGTGGCTTTTTCACTGGGAGGCCAAGGAGGAACTTGGTTTGGGTTGTCTTAGTGGAATTTGTGTATTTCTACCAAATACATCAGGGGAGCGCTTCAGTTAGTCCTGTTTTGTTTTGTTTTATTTGAAGTATAGTTGACTTACAACATTGTGTTAGTTTACTATGTAATTTACAATATTGTGTTAGTTTCAGGTATACAGCAATATATATATATGTATTTTTTTCAGATTTGTTTCCATTATACGTTATTATATTATTCCCTGTGTTATATAGTAGGTCTTTGTTGTTTATCTATTTTATATATAGTAGTGTGTATCTGTTAATCCCAAACTCCTAATTTATCTCTCTCCTCCACTTTCTCCTTTGGGAACCACAAGTTTGTTTTCTGTGTCTGTGAATCTGTTTCTATTTTATAAGTCAGTTCATCTGTATTATTTTTTAGGTTCCACATGTAACTGGTATCATCACTTAATCTTTTTGTCTCTAGAAATACCAGCACCTCTTAAGTACACTTCCAGTGGTCCTGAAACTTGTAGGATTGTGTTGTGATGATGTGTGTGAATGACGGATGACCGGGGTCCTTTGCAGTCCAGGCCCTGAGCTGTAGAGGCAGCAGATAATCCGGAGCGTATGAGGCTGTTGGTCTGATGAAAAGAGCAAGTGTGCCTTTGGTGAACACTGGGCCACATGGGAAATAAGTGATAAGGCAGCATGGGCCTGAAGGTTTCCTCCCTATGTGTGAACCCACCCTCCCCACACATTGGCACCTCCTGAAACTAGTCAGTCTAAACACACTAGGACCACAGCCTTGTCTAACTCAATGAAACCAAGCCATGCCTGCGGGGGAACCCAAGACAGGCGGGTCATGATGGAGAGGTCTGACAGAACGTGGTCCACTGGAGAAGGGAATGGCAAGCCACTTCAGTATTCTTGCCTTGAGAACCCCATGAACAGTATGAAAAGGCAAAATGATAGGATACTGAAAGAGGAACTCTCCAGGTCAGTAGGTGCCCAATATGCTACAGGAGATCAGTGGAGAAATAACTCCAGAAAGAATGAAGGGATGGAGCCAAAGCAAAAACAATATCCAGTTGTGCATGTGACTGGTGATAGAAGCAAGATCCGATGCTGTAAAGAGCAGTATTGCATAGGAACCTGGAATGTCAGGTCCATGAATCAAGGCAAATTGGAAGTGGTCAAACAAGAGATGGCAAGGGTGAACGTCGACATTCTAGGAATCAGCAAACTAAAATGGACTGGAATGGGTGAATTTAACTCAGATGACCATTATGTCTACTACTGCGGGCAGGAATCCCTCAGAAGAAATGGAGTAGCCATCATGGTCAACAAAAGAGTCCAAAATGCAGTACTTGGATGCAATCTCAAAAACGACAGAATGATCTCTGTTCATTTCCATTCAATATCACAGTTATCCAAGTCTATGCCCCAACCAGTAATGCTGAAGAAGCTGAAGTTGAACGGTTTTATGAAGACCTACAAGACCTTTTAGAACTAACACCCAAAAAAGAGGTCCTTCTCATTATAGGGGAATGGAATGCTAAAGTAGGAAGTCAAGAAACACCTGGAGTAACAGGAAAATTTGGCCTTGGAATGCAAAATAAAGCAGGGCAAAGACTAATAGAGTTCTGCCAAGAAAATGCGCTGGTCATAGCAAACACCCTCTTCCAACAACACAAGAGAAGACTCTACATATGGACATCACCAGATGGTCAACAC